>JARLTB010000346.1:1135000-1331739 GCA_030141615.1 Unio pictorum
AGGCATTCCTGTGACAAAAATAGAGAATATCATCAAAGGAGACATTATCCTATTTCTGCCTAAACTATGCTCATACGGGACTAAAATGTTTGGTCAAAATGACTTTTCTTCCCTAACTAGGGTGCAGTTGTGGGAAAGAGGTGTCGATTGGCCAAAAAATTAATTTACATAATAGTTCCAACAGTCACTTAAAATAGAAATTTGACTTGGTCTTTGAGCCAAATAATATTGAAATAAAAGAAATGCTCATTAAACTGAATGAAAGTTTTAAATTGTTGTTACTTCCTTCAGTAAAATAGTTGTTTAATTTTGTGTAAGAGATAGTAACTTCAAAAATTAGTATCAAAATCCAGCATTGGATATGCGTCTTATATACCTGCTTGCTTTGATTCAAATACTAATTATGTTGTTTTAAGTTCATGAACAACAAATGTCTATGGAATAATATTTTCACATGATTGGGTTACATGTACATTGTATTAGATAACTTTCATACATAATGTAAAACTCCCAGCTAGATGGGTTATTAACTCAAAATAAGAGGTGACTCCAATATCTCATGTTATAAATTTAAATTTACCACATACTCAAACTTATTTAATTAAATATTTCTGAACAGAATTTGTTTTCATCAGTTTGGCTTTCATATTTTATGTTTGTTGCAACCAAATTAGCAAAATTAACATTTGGAGTTAAGTAATGGGCGGAAATATGAATTCTTTTAGATGAAACAGAATGCACATTCTTGTAATGTTGATTATTTGTATCCATAATGCACCAACTATAACACGTGTGGTATTCAGGAAGCAACCTTATTCTATCCACATGTCTATATTGAAAAAGTGAAAAAAATTGTTATATTCAGTAAAGTTGTACTAGTATTGTCACATTTGATGTAAGGACTAAGAGAACAGGTTCTATTCTAAGGAAATCTCAGGTCAACTCCATCGGAAATCTCAGATCAATTCTATTGGAAATCTCAGGTCACCTCCATTGGAAATTTCAGTCCAACTCCATTGGAAATCTCAGATCCGTTGGAAATCTCAGCCCAACTTTATAGGAAATCAGAATAAATTACTGATACTGATACTTAAGTGTAGAGATGATTTACCGGGAAGTGCTAAATATGCCTGTGCTACATACAACAACAGTATGTAAGGAAACAAGTTACTGTAAAAGGAATGATGTGATGAAATGATTCCTTGGTCTTCATTTCATCACCATTATGAAGCTCTGAGTGAATCTTATTGAGATTAGTTTTCCTCATGGTGTAAGTGATGGGGATTTAAATTCAGACCTTGTCAATGGAAAAGGTTTGCTTTGGTTCATTGATAACTCTGATTTGATATCACTTCTTTATCAACCCTGACCTTTGATGAAGACTCAGCTGATTTCTGTATAACCTGGTCATATTAAATGCCCCAGTCTCAGTCACGTATGTGACAGGGATGATCAAGATGACCACTTCGCATTATGAAAGTGTTACAGGTTTATCTGCCTATATTAAAGTGAAAAAGTAAAATCATTGCATCTTCTCTAAATGGTACCATTTCAGGTGACTAAATGCACGATGGGTTATAATATTATGTGTGACTAAATGCACGATGGGTTATAATAGCATGTGTGACTAAATGAACGATGGGTTATAATAGTATGTGTACTTTCCATTATGAAAACAACCAAACCTCTATGGCTTATTAATCACTGTTTTCATTATTTATAAATGGCTTATAGGTGAATGTTAATTACACATACAAGTCACTCAAAAGCAACAAAAATGCAAATGACTACTGCAAGAATGTTTGTTATGAAGCATAATTTATAAATGCAGTGTATGTTAATTAAACTCAATGAATCTTAAAAACTGAACCTTCTCTCATCCATTTACCCATCCAGAATTTGTGTCCTTATATAAATATATGTCATTAATTTGGCCAATTATTAGCATCAACCTATCATTGACACAATAACTGGTGAAATGATTCCAATACAGACACCTGCTGCTCTGAATAAGGATACTTGATACAGCAACAATACCGAACTGGCTACTGAAATAAACATATCACAATCAGGCACATAATATATTACCTGAGTAATAAAAATATTCTCTCCAATACACATTGAAGGAGAATCCTTTAAATAAATATAAAAGTAGGTTTCAACTCACCAAAAGCAGTTCACATTTAGAATTTACGATCATTCTACTACAGTTGGTAAATAAAGAAAGACTCTAATTCTGTCAACAGCTTGTGAACTGTGCAATATATTTGCAAACAAACTGTGAAGAAAACAAAAGTGACATAGACAATATAGAATGATTCATGCAGACCATCAGTAATTCCAGAAACTGGCAATTAACTGTGACCAAAATCTAAATTATAATCACTTTTACACCAAACATCCTTTGGGGTGCAGGATGTTCACTATAACAGTTGGAACCTCTTTGCAATGTCAAATACTTTTTCCTCATGCTAATCAAATGTTTAATGGCATTGATCACTCTGTTTCTATGTCTTGTGTTCACAACTAAGAAATAGATCAGAACATATTGTTCCTGTGTGATAAACTTGAAAATCCATTCATCTATTTCTTTCGCACACCTTTGTAAAGTTGTACAGTTATATCTTGTTATAATTCTAAAATCTAGGGGCATTGATTTTTGTGTAGCCTATGTACTTTAAGTTTTTGCATTGTATAAGTCAAATGTGTTTTGTTCCCATGATGAACAGTTTGTTTTAGCTGAAAACTTTGAAAAACCATTTTGAATTCGCAACATTATAAATGAATGTGTCAATACTGCATATTTGTGGTTATTGACACATCAGCACAATCCTGGATATCTAGTGCTGATTAAAAACTAATAAATACTAATGACACTTTTAACACTGCCAGTCAGTTGTTCCAGTTTGGACTGGAGTAATTCGAATATGTGAGTATTAGATTACAAGTGTTATGTATATTTGATTTCATTTATGTTTTTTTTCATTGAATTGTTTGTTTGATATTTTTAAATTTTATATTTAATTACATGATTTTGTAATGTGATTTTATTTCCTGGAATTTGACAATTTCCAGAAATTAGTTTTAGACCTGCCTTTTTTTATAAACACTTAATTTTTGAGCTTTGTATTTTAATGCTGACCTAGTTCTTGACCTTGATTCAGATTTAGTAAGGGTTGTTGTAAACAGCTTTTCTTTATTAATTAATTAGTGTGTGTTTTATATAGTGTTAAACTGAGGCTGTATGGGAGTACATGGCCTAAGACATATACAAAGCTTATATGCTTCTGGAAAGTGATCATGTGACCCTCATATGGGAATCTGTTTGCATCTTACATTAATGTACAACCTTTCTCTGTAGAGTCAGTTGGGCTTTTAACCTTTAACACCGAAAATTGTTATTCTGTGACCAGTTTGAACTAAATTTTAATTTTTCTTAAAATTATTTGTATTCTAATAAGTTAATATGTTTCTTTGGTGACTATTTTAGTGCTTATACAGTATTTTGGGATAAAAACATTTTTTGAAATTTTATTCAGAACTCAAATATCGGAGTACCGGTATTATTTTCTGAAATTCAGCATTAACTGAAAATATCAGTACTACACTGAGTACAACATGTCATCACCTTCTATTTGGACTTTTGTTGGGACTCACCTCAAATTCATTAGAACATTTTATTACTATGACTTCTAAGTATTGATTCTTGGATTGTTCTTGGATTTTTTGGTTGATTTGATTTTTAAAACAGTAAATTCATTTTCTCATTTTTACCTTTTTTCTAGGGAAATATATTATTTGTTAAATTTGACAAAACTTGTTGACTTCACTATTTCTTGTGACTGTTTATAAGAGCCTAAACATGTTACATAAGTCTTAATCTATACCAGCATATTTAAAGTTATGCTATAAACATACATGGATGTAAATCTCTTTAATAGTTTATGAAACATTTCTACAAGGTGTTTTACATATCGATTTGGTTGATTTTATTTTTAGAAATATTCAGTGTTTCAAAAATCTTACAAACATTCTTGAACTATTGTGTTGTTTTCACAGCACCAATTTGTTGATATTCATAGAATGAAGTAAATCAATGCTTTGCATAGATCCTACATTTTGTATATTGAATTTACCCTCTACAGGTGAAAATATATGGAAAGCATAAAAGCAGGGATAGGCATTAAAAATAATGCAACACATATCTTTTGCTTGTGGTTAGGGAACAAACTCATTGTATGTGGTATATCAATACATCCTGGTCTGCTGACCTTGACCTATATCCATGCATCATATATTGTTTCTCTTCAAACAGATTCTAATCTAACAACATATTTAGTTTTGATTATATCCTTTTTCTTTTATAAATAAGAGCCTTCTATGACTTTTTACCATTTTTCTTTTTTTATTATCTTCTTATGAATTTCCCTGATGAAGTACTTTTGAATATTGTAGGTGAGGCTAAAGGGAAACGTCGAAAAGTTCCTAGAGGTATGTTTTTTAACATATTTTCCATGTAATACATAACTGAAGTCTTTTCAAACCAATCTTTTAATTATAATTTATTAATCACGTAAAATTGAATATCATTTGTGCTCTTCATTGATTTGATATGATTTAAGAACAAGAAAATGTGTGAAAATTAATTAAATGCTGCATGTGTTTTTCCTTGTTTAATCACATAATAAAGATCAGATTGCCATCCATATTTGTTGTCATAACTGTGCTTATACAACTCACATTTTTCAATTATGAGTAAAACTAATTACAGGGAGAGGTTTAATTTATTGGTAGAAATACTGATGTAAGGAATGACACTGTAATTAGACTTTTGAATGAAGTTGTCTATATCCACTGGTCCTATGATGGGTATGTACCAATATTATTTTTCATTATTACAAAGTAAATATATTTCTATGTAATCTGTTGGTTTGTATACTTTTGAGGTTTTATGGGTTATAATGTCCTGTTTAGTATCTGTTGATTCCTTTTATATGTTCAAATGATCATAGACCAGAATATTGTATGGAATAGACTGTTATACAAGGTTTGTTTTATAACAACTCCTCCAGAATTACAAAATGGATTGTTATGAAACTTGACTAACCCATTAATTCTGATTTGTCAAATGGTGTTGATAAGACATCCAATATTACCACCAGGCTGAGATATTAAAATCCAAAAGTCATGAGATATTAAAATCCAAAAGTCATGAGATATTAAAATCCAAAAGTCATGAGATATTAAAATCCAAAAGTCACTTTTATATTGGGTTTTCATCTGAGGGCTTCCTATGATATTCATTTGGGTCTAAATGTTGAGGATGTGTCATCCTATATGTCCATGATGGTGATAATGTTCTCCTAGATGAACACTCACGTCAATATGGCATTTCACCATAAAACCTTATATAATGTCTGGTTGGTCCAAAACAAAAATGGTGCTGATTTGATATTCTGTTCAGCCCTGTGTCAGTCATCTTGACATTACATGCTTGATTGTTATTATGGTAAAACCTCTGAAAGACTGCTGCTATGTAAGACCACCAATCTTGAGAGACCACACTCTCAATGCACAAATGTATTGATTATATAGTATTGTTACTATGCTATGAGTGACCGCCTGTCTAGAAAGAGCATACATTTTTAGCAAAAGAGGTGGTCTTTGATGACAGGTTCTACTGTTACCATAAACCTAATAATGATATCTACTTGGACTTGGATGAGAATCATGCCAATATGTATCATGATTAACACAGTGGCTTGTATTATAAGCATGTTTAAATTATTTAAAATAACTAATAGTTGGAGAAATCACGTTTAAAAAAGACAGTAATATAATTAATGGGAATTAAATTTTTCATGGCAAATCTAAAAGTCAATGCCATCAAAGTAATATATTGTTTATTTTGCTTTCACATAATGTCTGCATTTGCTATTATCAACCAATAATGATCAGCTTTGTTATTTCTTTGCAAAATGAACAGGTAAGCCTCTTTTAGACAATCCATATTACAGGCATTTTCAATCTTATCGCTATAATGTCTGCAGTGTGGCAGTTTATATTCTTGTCTAGCAATAGGCATCATGACACATACATGTATAATCATCATGTCCCATCCGGTCACATTATCTTGACACCAGACCAACCAGTCCTACAACTAACTTCATAATGCTGAATGTCTAGTGAGGTAGCTGCTAGTACACATTTGTATTATAAGTCTTTAGTATGACTTGGACAGGTTTTGAACCTGCATCTTCCATGATCAGAGGCATATGCTCTATCAACTTATGCCACTTTGCTGCTATTCTACATCATATATCTAACTATATATTATGCCTCAACATTTACTGGAAATATTGACAATTTGTACTGTAAATAGTTTTATCAACAAAGTGAGCTGCAATCCATGCATTATCCTGTTGTCACATTGTGTATTATTTTGTAAGTTCTTAGTTTTAGTACATGGTTATAGTTCTAATGTACCTGAAACTCAATAATCACTTGTCTCTGTTGGATTTTAGTAAAATGAAACACATGAACTGAAGAGCAGAGACCAATCAGACACTGTGTTCACCTATAATTAAATGACCAAAGCCTGGCTATTCAGCAACACCGATACCTCTGAGGTAGTGGGCACAACTGCATATAACTAAAGACTCCTTACATTTTCAGTGGTATACATTTGTCCATGGCTTGGTAGGGCTGGACAAAATGCAAGAAGAAATGAACAAAAATATGGATAGAGAACATAATTTGGTTTCTGCCTCTATTTATTGTCTTTCGTATATATCCAGTCTCTAGAAAGACTGATTTAAAACATGGAGTACTAATATTTAAAAGCTGGAATTATTAAGTTGAACCTTTTCAATAGTTACATCTTGTCGACACATCAATAATGGACCAATGAAAGGATATGTAGAGATTTACTAGCATAAAATCAAACCACAAAGACATATCTTCACTTTTCAGAAGCTACCTATGAAAATGCTACCCTTGGTAAAAGAAGCACAAATAAGGAAAACATGTTCAAGAATGTTGAAAATGACATTGATTCCCCTAGTGAGAATGTGTATGAAAATCCAGGAATGGCAGCAGCAAAAGACAAAGTGGTATGTAAATATGTTCATAGATGAAAACTTTCCAGTAAGTACACTAAAACCCATTGTACTTTATGGCATTTATTGCTGTCAATTTGCATCATTCATGTTTACCAAATCCTACCAATTTTCATATTCTCTCGTTCCGACACTGCATATAGTTAAAAAGATTTATAATAAGTGTTTAAAGATCTGGTCCACATGAAAGCTTTCTACCCAATGTGTTTGTGTCTGTCCCCAGATCACAGAGTACTGCATGAGTGCTCACATGCAAACCCACCCAAGAGGATTGTTGTATGATATAGAAACTATAACTTAGATAATAAACAGAACAAAACCCCTATGATCTATTTACTCTTTGAACATGGGTGTAGACATAAAGCAATTATCATGTTGTTTTAATTGAATTTAAATTAATTTAATATAATTTGTGTTCGTATATTTGGTCCATGATTGAGCATATATTCTTACTCAGTACCTGGTCATTGTCTTGTTAATGTTATAAGCATTTGTTTACTGTTATTTATTTTCAACACTTATCCATGATAATGACCTTTGAATATTCTAGAAATGAATATGTTTAAAGGTTGGGGTAATTTTCCATTTAGACGATTGATTCAATTATGGAAAGATTATTGTGACAGATGAACATTATTATCTAGTCCTGCTTTGGGTTTGGCTCTAAATTCATTGTAGTTGTATTTATAAATAATTTGAGAGGAGTTGTTTATTTGTTTATTTAAAAATTATTCATCAGAATTAAAAAGTGCTCAATGTAATTTTAGACTTTGTCAATATCACCGTTTTGGGAGTATGTGAATTCATTCAAGAACATTTTGGATAATAACATTTTGATCCAAAGAAATATTTGCTTTAGAGACATGTATAACTTCAAATATTTGATGACACCCCAAATTCAATAAATTCCAGACAAACAATGATAACTTGCATTATGCTGATCTGATGCTTGGTCGTCCTACAACCAAGGCTGGGAAGCCTGTCATCCATGGCTTGGAGAATCGTACAGAATATGCAGAAATTGCTTATGGCATTAGGGGTGAGCCTCTTCCTGAGAGTGATGATGAGCAGGAAAAGGCAAAGAAGATATAATACACAGATGAATACAATAGAGTCAAGTTAGCATTATTTAAGTTATCGCTATCATGACAATGACTTTCTTTGCCGAAATATGTCAAGATTTACTCAAATATATCGTTCATTTTCTATCTATGTTTTATGTCACAAAGCAGGAAGGTGCAGAAGTTTTATATGTATGCTTATATAATTATGATTATTCTGTACATGTAAATATGAAAGTTTGTTTTTGATGTGCACATACCTTATTATGTATATTCATAAACCCCTAAATCTGTGAATGCATTATCACCATCTACGCTATTGAAAAGTTTCAATGCACACACACACACACACACCCATACCCATACCCACACCCATATATATATATATATATATATATATATATATATATATATATATATATATATATATATATATATATATATATATATATATATATATATATATATATATATAATCAGAAATGAAAAGTCTACATAACAAAAGTTATTAACAGTCAATGTGAATATATCTAAAGAATATGTAAAATTCAAGACAATGATATAAAATATTCTTTCATAATACAGGATTCATTTTGTTTTAATCATGTGCATATATGCAGTTAAAGCCCATTAAATTCAAAATTGGATGAAGCTCATACCCTTTTGATGTAGTTAAAGAAATCATACATGTATGATTTAGTAAGAAAGATAAATTACATCAACTTTAATATGAATAATAGTCAGCAAGTCATTGGTTTAAAACAATATGTAAGGCAAGTGAATCAACTTGATTACAATCAGTGTGATTTATTAAACAGAAAAAGATTATTTCACTGTGGTGTACTTGTTAAATATTATATTTGTACGCATTATTTCATGTCATAGTCATAATTTTAATAGAAGCATAATAAATTTAAATCTGAGCAAATTTATGGAGAAAACAGTAGAAATATTGTCTTTGTAGAATAGACTGGCTCAGTTTGTCTCCTGACTTTGAAATGATAAAATTTGTCACTTATTTATGAGTATAGATACTATTCTGTGAATTGTCAAACCTTAAAATGGAATTTACACTTAAAAAAATAAAGCATTATTTGATGAATCAGTTGAATGCAACATTTTTAGTAATTAAATGTATTTTAAAGATGAAAATTGCATATTCTGTTCAACTTTGCAAGATGAATTTTATTTTATTTTCTATTTGACTGTTTTAATACCTGCATTTTGTAGTTTGAATATACATTCAAGTGTTGTATACTATGCTTGGAGCTTAAAAGTATGAATGTCTTTGGTCTGCATATTTTGCTTCCTGCTACTTAATTTCTGTTTTCCTGGTGTGTTTTTTTTGTTGAGTATAAAGCATGAAGTGTTATTATATATCCATGTATATTACACACATTTCATCTATTCATAAAGAGATATATGCAGATATTATACAGTTTAGTGTGGGATGACAATATTTATTCTAATTTTAGGTGTTTGTTCATCATAGTTTGTTCATATTTACCATAAACACATACTTCTACCATATATTTTAAAATTAACATTTACCGTATATACTCGACTATAAGTCGATACAAGTATAAGTCTAAGTGTAACTATTTGATAAAAATAGCATCCAAAATCGACGGCACGAGTAAAAGTCGAACCCATAAAATGAAGTCGAGCTGACATGTAACAGTTTTATTACCGGTACCCAAATTTGCATAAAATGGAAATTAAACATCCATAAGATTAATTTTATATAAATATGTAATACAAATTACCGGGTCTATTTATTTCAATCTCTAAGTATAATACAAACGATTCGGTGCTCAGCTGCCAACAAGTATTGTGTGTATGTACACGATGGCTGAATCGTGCATATCGGTAATTTTACGACGCTGAAAATTCTAGTCGATTTTAACAGGCACGATGTTTCTGACTCTAATTTAAGTCGAACTTAGGTTTTTAGGTTAAAAATTAGTCTTAACTTTCTCGACTTATGGTCGAGTATATACGGTATGTTGTTTGTCATGGACTTGTTACACTTCTAGAGAAATGAGTTATGAAGGATGCAACAGCTTTTAATTAATACCAACACAGTACTTTGACTGGCTGATGTTCTGAATATCAACATTTTTATTTACTTTTTTAAAGAATCAAACAGACCATAAGCTAAATCTTAACTTTTCTAATCACCCCAGTTTGATTATTTTAGCTTTATATCTAATTATTTTGGTTGCATCATTAAGTCTGCTTTGAGTGTTTCCCTTTCAAGATGTATGCTAGCTCAATTATGCAGATCACTGAATATACATTAATTAAATTACTGCCTATTGATAATTCAGTAATTAATTTCTTATACTCTAAATAGTAATTATGTGTGATATAAAATATATTTTGTCTGTGATAATTGTATCAGTGGTGCATATATATATTTTGCAGCCTGTTAGACTTTCAATAAACATAATTGATTTACCTATTTTTTAATTATGTACCTTACAACAGTAATCTTTATAATTACTATTTGTGATAATTGTATATTTGGATGATCACATTTTATATCAGTTAAATTTATGAAATAAAATTGCATATACATAATTACTATCAAAGTGTGTGACTAAATCTATGTTCCTATCTATTTTCCATCTATATATTGATTAACCCTTTGCTTCCCATATAAAAATCAAACCATATTACCTGTGTATCCCATATGATGTTCAAGACGTCATACTCTTCCTCCCCATAAAAAAACATAAACTGTAAGACAACATCAACCATCCCAAATTTATATTCATGCATTGTTGGAATAGCCTCAAAATAACCTAATCATTTCCACCGCAAGTTAGTATTAGATATCAATGTTGGATTACTGTTAGTTATTATTTATCATTTCATGGTAAAAACAAGTTCTACAGATGCACAAATTGCTTCCATATAATCACATCAACTTGTGCTTTGTAAATAACAACATGTATTTAATTAGCATATGTGGTGACATTGTTTTGAAAATATTTAACTGAAACTTGTTACTGCCATGTTCACATTATATTCTTCATAATATCAGTTAGAAGTCACAAGTTAACCTGACAAGAGGCAAACACATAATAATGGCAGACATCGTGATATTTAGTCCACAGGGGCTCATTACAAAGCAAATTAGGAGTATCAGTCATGAATCAAGGTCTAACCTGTAACAATATAACGTGCCCCTGTTGATATAGTGTGATTCAGTTGGATGCAAGGATTTACTTTAATTGTTCATTTCATCGTTGATGAAAAGCTAGGGTACTGTTTTGTTGGCAACAATGAAATAAGTAAGCATCAAAGTCTTGATGTTATTATAAACTTTGTAGCTTGAAATTATTTGTACTGTTTGATGACTAATCTAGGTGATTTAACAAATCACTTCTCAAGAGTTTCATGCTAAGCCTCCAGTATTTGCAGGTGGATTTTTTTCCTTTTAAAGTGGCTGTGGCCATGGACCCCCCCCCCCCCCCCCTAAGAATAATTGGTTGGTTTAATTTAGATTTATATGTTCTAGTGTTAAGAAATACATCATTGAAATCAAATGTTGGTAAAGATGAATTATTGTTTTACCAGCATTTGGTTACCTCACAGTGAATCAATATTTGATACCAGGAATGCATTTATTAACTGGTCTTGAACAAAAATGAGGCAGATATTGATGAAGTGTCAGTGACATAAAGACTAAGCAGTGTTTTGTATTATCAGTTAAAAAGAAACATTCTTATTCATTCTTGCTTTTCATATGCTATACAAATATGCTAATCTCTCTCTATCTCTCTGTCTCTATTTCCCTCTCTCTCTCTCTTTCTATCTCTACACATACACATACACATACACACACACATTCACTTATCTATCTATCTATCTATCTATCTATCTATCTGTCTGTCTGTCTGTCTGTCTGTCTGTCTGTCTATCTATCTATCTATCTATCTATCTATCTATCTAAGCAGCGGAGGTGGGCAGATCCAATAACCGTTTTAGGCGTCGACAAGGCTTCCTTCTCGTTAATATTTAATAGAAAGGTCTATTTGACAAATTGAGGTTTCCTAGTAAATATTTAATAGAAGGGTCGATTTGGTTCCTCGTAAGGATCTATTTGGCAAAAAAAAGACGCCATATCGTTGTCCCCCCCCCTCCTCTGCTGCCTTGGGTTAACAATTCTTTTACGAGATTCAGTAAACGATTTTAACCGAATATTTGATCGAGTCCCACACAATATCGCGTCCGAGGATCTGATAAATTTATCGTCACAAATCCATGTGGGATTGACTGAGCGTGACTAAAGAAATTTCGAAAGATATTATAATCCATATCACCACTGCACCAAGTCTGGTGAATATTTCGTAGCGTATGTGTATCAACTCCATTGAATATGGCAAGAATGTTGCATTTATCTCTGATTACTTTTGGTATTTGTGTTTATCATTGAGTGACATATATCACGTCAGTTTTTTTATGTCTACCTCTGGAAAATATCCTAGCAGGATTCTTTTGATTGTCTAAAATCACATCATCATAAACGACTTAATTGTTAATACCTCCATCAATATCATCAATGCTCGGTGCTTCATCAATATCGGTTATAAACTCAATAATACCCTCGCCGGATTCTTCTACCGCTTTGTCGTTAAAATCTTTTAACACATTGTAACATCGTTGATCATCTAGACTCGGAGCTATCAAATACAACTTGTCCCATTTCATCCATCTTGTTATTAAATTAAGTAACAATTGTGTCTTGCCACTTCCAGATGGTCCGATTATAATCATTCTAATTGAATTCGGCAACATCGCATGGTGTTTAATAGGTTCCCGTCGTCGGGTAGCTGAATAATCAATTACATTCATGTTATTATAAATAAATTATGGATCTGTATTGTGTGAAATATAAGAAGCGTACTGGCACAAACGACTTGACGACGATTACAACTAAAAATAACCGATCAGCACTTACTGGTAAATGCGTACAATGTAGTACAAAGAAATTTAGATTTGTTTCTGAGATCTGCGGATAATTGTAAAAAAAAAACGAGGAGGTGATATTGCAGCCAAGTTAGTAAAACTCACAGGAACACCATGGGCGAAGTATCCAGGAGAAAAACATCTTCCAGGATATAGTTATTGTAGACCCGGGACTAGACTCGATATCAGACTCGATATTCAAATCCAACCCAAATCCGGTGAATATCCAATAAACGCCATTGATAAAGCGTGGCATGCTCATGATGTTGCTTATAAAAGTAGTAATCTGCAACACAGACATCTTGCAGCCGTAAAATTAATTCACGCGTTGAAATCTATCACTGATAAATCCTTCAAAGAAAAATTGGCTTCATGGTTAGTAAAATCGGCAATGAAAGGTAAATTGATGTTATATGCCGGTAATTAATAACAACATGGAATCTATTTATTATTCTCCAAAAGGATACTGGAGGGGTAAAGCAGCAATTGGTAAACTCGCTAACGCCGCGAAGGTGAAATATACCACTGCAGTGGATTGGTTATCCAAACAGGCGATATGGCAAATTTATCTACCACCGCCTAAACAAATTAACTACTCGCATTTTGATGTGACCGTTCCTAATGAAGTTCATCAGGCTGATATATTATTTCTGCCACATGATGGTGGTTACAAATACGCGTTAACTGTAGTTGATGTTGCGAGTCGATACAAACAAACAGAGCCGCTAAAAACAAAATCATCAACTGAAGTAGCTTCTGTTTTTTAAAGGATTTATCGAAGGGATCCTCTGCGCTGGCCAAATCTAGTACAAGTTGATCCTGGCAAGGAATTTCAGGGTTCAGTGTTATCAACAATGAAGCATCATAATGTCACCATCAGACGAGGACATACTGCACTACATCGCGATCAGGCAATTGTTGAACGATTTAATCGTACACTTGCTGAGCGGTTATTTGGATATCAATCTGCTAAGGAATTTTTTCAGGATAAACAATCTCGTGAATGGGTCAAGAGATTACCAGCTGTGATTACCGCGCTAAATAATGAGATTACTCGAACAATTAATATGAAACCTAGCAACGCGATTAAAAAGAAGTCTATACCCGTACAACCACAATTTTTTTTTCAAAACAACCAATTCTCGGCAATGTCACTGTAAGATATTTATACGAACCAGGAGAGCTCGAAGATGGCAAAAAAAGAGCTACTGATCCTATTTGGAGCGTTACCGCGCATAAAATATCTAGTATAACACGATCTACGGGTAAACCAGCAATCTATAGGTTGGATTTCACCGCTCTTCTGCGAGGATTTACTTGTGAACAACTACAAGTGATACCCGAGGATACTCAATTACCGCCGCGTGGTCTTAACTAGCACCTCTTCGTCTGTTGCACTCAAGACAAGTTAGCATCACATTATCTCTGGTATGATCTACGCTGTTATCTTTTCTGTCTACGGTAAATTGTCGAGAATCTGTATCCGACCAGCACCAAAGCATTATACAATTGCAACTCGCGCAGTGATTATTCTGTTGTTGCTTCAGGATAATTATTAATTTAGCATCAATATCAAATTCTCTATTATTTTGTTTATCCTGCTGTTTATAACCAGAAAGTTTTTTTTTCTGATTTTATCATCGCTGACAATATCATTTATTGTAGTGTGGTTATCATCTAAGATAACTCTTCGAAGTTGATTTATTCTTCGTACTCTAGATACTGCGAGATAAACTAAATTTGACCATTCGATGTGATTATCCACCATTCAAACAATTGTATCTTATATAGTCAATCCCTGTGAAGAATGTATCGTCGCTGCTTAACCTAGCGTCCATGGGGATTTATCAGCACGCAATGCATCTTCGACGACGCTGATATCAACCGGCACAATATCATTTAACACTAAATTCTGCTTTCTTGACTCTGTCAAGCCTGGAATATCAACTTCAATATTCTGTTTTCGTGTATCCGAAGGCCTATAACACAACGGTACTTGAAGTGTTGCAAATTTTTCTTTATGCAATTCAAATAACTTCATTTTGAAGTGTGTCTCTGACTATCTTTCTACTCGCCACTATCAAATCGTTTGGTCTCCACGTTTCCCAAAAAGTCTTTCAATGGGGTTTCTGAAATTATTTCACGTGCTATCTCACATTGAATTATATCAAGTTGTAATCTGATTAGTTTTTTGAACTCTCGTAATTGTTCATCAAGTGCTCTATGATCGGTGTTAATTTCTTTATAATAGTCTACAAAACTCTTCAACCAATCATGCGGCGATAAACCGACAAATGGTAGTGGTTGACCATGATCGCCGCACATTATTACTTTTGTATTCGCTAACAATAACCAATTGAGAAATCTTTGTAATACATCTAATGACACCGTGCATATCTCATCCCAAATAATGACTTCAGGAATAAATTTCTCACTCATTCGATCAGGAGTCCATTCATTGCCTTTCCATCGAAAGAAACTGTGATAAGTACAAGCATTTACCCCTTGTTGTTTCATCTATCTGGCGAGTCTGTGTGTTGGTGTTAGTACAATCATATTTGATTTCCCAAGAAATAATTCAATCGCACGAGTCGTCTTTCCTTACCCGCCACAGCCGTTTAGGTAGTTGGTCTTATATCTACATATTGGATCAGATATCTGCGGTGCATTAGATAGTTCTGACATCTGATTATTTTTCAAATATTTATCTTGAATCGTAACATCTGCTGATTTGGAATAGTCACAAGGTATTTCCCGCTTAATTCTCCATGATCCCCATCTCTCGTCAGAATTAGTGAATTCAGCCACTGCTTCGCTGTGTTTCGCGTTTATATAAAATGAATCAGTGGCTACTCTAACTACGGTGTCAGGAAATCTATTTATCATCGAAAATAAATTGATAGAAGCATAAGCTAGCATAGACGCCCTCAAATGTGTATACTGAAGACTATGTCCATCGTTGTAAGTAACAATTGTACCAAATTTTGTTCCATCGGACAAGAAAGCGTCTTTACGATCGATATATATACCCTTAGATGTTACATCCGCGATTATAAAATCGTACTCAACGCTATCTATAATCAACCGTGAAGAATATCGTTTATTGTCGTATTTTCCACCCTGAGTAAATTTACCAATTATTCTTCTACCGAGATCTTTTGCGTGGTTATTTTCAACTTCAAATGACTGTTTGGACCATTTCACGATATTTTCTTCATCAAAATCGGGAAACTGTTTTCGTTGTTCGTTGATTATACTATCTAGATTGGGTTGTGGTAACCAGACTTCAGTCTGAGCTCGATAGGATATAATCGCTTCACTGACAATTAGCGATATCAACATTCTACAATCAATCATATACCGTAACAGCACTATTGGCATCCAGTGTTTTTTTAGATATGTCTACCAAGCCAAACATAACAGCACGGATGAAGTCATGTAGCCAATTCAACTGATACCACACGAGCAAATCCGGTTAAATCAAAATCAGGCAGTGGCCCATTAATCGCAACACAGGCCATCTCGTGTGTTGGATGTCCAAATCGTTTAAAGTATTCAGCGCAATCTCCGTACCCGAGAAAACTCACCGGATAACACGCGACTATATCAACTGAAATAATACTTTCACGGTCGTATTTTGTATTCCATAATCCACCGCGGTTAAATTCTATACAACTTGATTTTATGTCTGTGAGAAACTTACCTCGCGTTGGTTTCCATGTGTTTTTCTTCTCGCAAAATGAGCCGCAACCGACGAAATTGTAAAACAGTTTGTTAGTAATTGTTCGTCGTCGAAACTCTTCGACAAACTACTAGCTAGTTTTTTCATCGCCTGTTGGAGGGCTTCAGTGCGGTATAATTCTCCATTGGTTCTTACAAATTGATCGAATCTACCATCGGAGTTAAGTAACCACACTGACACAGGATCGTTTTTACTCAACTAGTAAATAAAATCAAATAGTTTCTCTTCAGAGAATTCTTCTCCGGAGAATTCTGCGGGTATATATTTTATGGTTCTATCCCGCGGAAATATTGTTACTGCAGATGTGTGTTCGTTATGATCAATAATTTTGATTGGAGCTCCATTTGATTTATATTTTGATTCGTATAATACTTCACCGGTTATTGTCATTACCGATATTGGGAATCTTAATGATGTTTCTAATTTAGTTATATCTTGAATTGTTGCCCCTCGCTGTTTCACTGTTAACCCCCACTCGGTTATTTTTTTGCGTCTTAGATCAGTCAATTTGTTTTCACGTAACGCATTTGTGAAGTATTCTGTTATTCGTTCTGCCACACAATTTATTTTTGATAGTTTCATTTGTTTTAGTTTTTCAATACTCTGTTTGTCATTTAACGGATATATCCAATAAACAACTGCTGTTACAGGGTAAGATCTCTCGTAATACGGTTTGTCAATTCCAGTCAGAATTCCTGGTTTGGATTCTTGACTCACAGTGACAGTTCTTTTATCCTTCAAGATGGGTTCAAATTTATCCCGAATAATCCAATCTCCCGTGTCTGAACGGATAATGAATTTTATTCTAAAAAATACCTTTTCCGCGTAAGATGTGAAATTATCACTGCTGCATTTTTATCGTTCATGGTAGCATCAACGCTACCATCAATTCGAAATGTTGACCAACAGTGAGATGCTCCATCGCGCTTGAATTCATTAAAACAATCACGAATTTTACTTATCATGGTTCTATCACCTATTAGATTCTTTGGTGTATCAGAGACTCTATCGAGATTGAATTTAGCCTTTTTCGAAGGTGTAATTTTCGATAATCTCTCGAACTCCATCATATTATAATTAAAACAAGTATTTAAATAGAGAATTTATATATAATGAATCATTGAAAATGGCTTATGATTGGATCAGTAACCCGGTGTAACAAATCATGCAGAAAGGAATTATGTGGGTATCATATGCAAAGCGTTCGTAACGGGAGTTATGGGCCTTTACCCTGCATACGATGTGGGGTTGGTGTGAGAGGAATATCACAATTATGTCTCAGTCGTGGTGGTAAGAGATACAGAGAGTTGAAGCGCTATTATGATAAAAGAGTTTAAAACTCCAATAAGAATTGCATCAATAACTCTACCTCTGACAGCGTCCTTGACAGCGTCAGTGACAAAGTTATAAGAACTCCTCAAGACTACATCGGAAGATTTCCAAGTAATGTAATAATTCAACCAAACAATGAATTAGACAAACAATAGTATAGTATATGAATGAAACAAGAAGTACGACCACACCCTGTGATTTCAAACTATGAAGCGTCCCGTGATGGTATTATCAGAAACCGTAGATTGAAAAAAATAGTTGGGTGGGATAATGGGATGGAATATTTGATGTTTAGTGCTGAAAAGTGAAAAATATTACTGTCATCAATTTGTGTTCGAATGTCACAATGAATTGATCGAAGATGGTCCTGTTATCGATCACATTGATTCTAATCCAAGGAATAATTCTTTGAATAATCTGCAAGCTATTTCTCAAAGTGAGAATTCCAAACGAGGTAGAACTGGCACATGTAAAGCAGTTGGGAAGAGACCTGTAAGATCTTTTAATACAGCAACTAACGAAGAAATTATATTCAAGTCTATGAATGAAGCCGGTAGATATTTCGATATTTGTGAATCCTCAATATGGTTTGTAGCAAAGGGAAGAAACCGATCAGCTTTTTCAAATCGTTTTTTACAACAAGATTCAGTTTTCGTATGCCTAATTATGTTTTTGCATTATTCTATATAGTATTAAGGGAGATAACTCGTTTAGGTGTGTTAACGGCCTATGAAATAGTTATCTCCCTTAGATTGTGTCACCTAATTTTGATGGGTTATCTTCCGATTGGCTGTTATAATTATCATGATTCTCAGTGGGGATGATCAATTATCTGTTTTTTAAGAAAACGAATCAAATACGTAGTGTTTACAGACAGTTGTATTCTTTTTTTATTGTTTTTCTTTCAAATATACGGTTCTGTTTTAATATTGTCAGTAAATACAACAATTCATGTCCTATACATCACGTCATTCATCAGCCTGAGCTAGCATTGATCGGTTGTCTACAGTTACCACGCACGTAACATATGCTATTGATTTATACATTATACCTGTAAAGACATTTAGTTTAATTATCTGAAAACGAATCAAATATACAGTGTTTACTAACGCTCGGCTCTGCTTTAATATTGTCAGTAAGTAAAGTATAAGATTAAAAATAATGCCACAATCGTATTATTTTTAATCTTATACTTTACTTACTGATTCTATAATTCACATGCGTTTGACGTACATCACATCTGTTCGTGTTTATCTGCCCATCTGTATTTAACTTACCTGTATATTATAAGAACCGTTAGCTCAGTGGAAATATAATATATTTTGTAAGAAAACGAATAAAATATGTAGTGTTTTACAAATAATTGTATTTTTATTTGTTTCTTTCAAGTATTCGGTTTTGTTTCATACACAAAGATATATGGATTCGTTCATTCAGTCAGTTGTGGCTTTGTGATCGATCCATTGACGTCATACATCACACCTGTTTGCTGTTGATTATATTAGCTTACCTGTATATTATAAGAACTGTTAGCTCAGTGGAAATACAATTATTTTGTAACAAAACGAATCAAATATTTAGTGTTTTACAAATAATTATATTTTTCTTTTTTTCTTTTAAGTATTCTGTTTTGTTTCATGGAAAACCTGTAAAATAAAGTCACTGACAGTAATCCAGTCCAGCTTAAAAAAAAACATACATACACATACACAAAAGGTATATAGATTCGTTCGTGGCTTTGTGATCGATCCATTGACGTCATCACACCTGTTCGCTATTGATTGTATTAGCTTACCTATAAATTATATTCAAAACGTATACCTGTATATAAGAACCATTAGCTCAATCGGTAATGTGACGCGGTGCCATACTGACGGCCATGGTTCGAAACCCGTAATAGGCATAATTGCTAACGGTGGCCGACAGATGGTTTAAATTTGAGGGGTGGGTACCTCCGAAATTTAAATTGCAACCACTATACCAACCACACCACACGGAGGTGTTAATGATTTTTCATTCAACCCAGGGTCATTTTGTGGTGGGGTATAGTGGTTGCATGAATGTAGGAGTGTCATCATTCATTATCATTGTATATATCCATCCAATTCATTCATTGTATATATCCATCCAATTCATTCATTGTATATATCCATCCAATTCATTATCATTGTATATATCCATCCAATTAATTCATTGCATATCCAATTCATTCATTGTATATATCCATCCAATTTATTCATTATATATATATATATATATATATATATATATATATATATATATATATATATATATATATATATATATATATATATATATATATATCCATCCAATTCATTCATTGTATTGTCCATTCACTAAACATATCCTCTTGTGATTCTAACCCGTTATTTGATGAGTTAGATTCACTCGTAGGGGAATATGCTTCGTGATATATATCTATTGTTTGTGCTGTCCATTCACTAAACATATCCTCTTGTGATTCTAACCCGTTATTTGACGAGTTAGATTTACTCTTAGGGGAATATGCTTCGTGATCAATGTCCTGTCCCTATACAATTGCCAAAACACTCGAATGGAATTGTATAATCATTCATTGACATCATTCATTGTATATATCCATCCTTTATGTATGCCTAGAAACTACCCAAAACCGTAGTAATGGCATTGTTCTGTCCTTAACATGTATGCCTAGAAACTACCCAAAACTGTAGTAATGGCATTGTGCTGTCCTTAACATGTTTGTGCTGTCTAAAAAACGGGTCAAAATTGACCCCCAATTTTTTTGTTTTTTGTATTAGAAATATTTATTATCATATATGAATTCTGAAAATATGAATAGGATTATAGCTGAAATTTCAAAATTGAAAAACCAAGAGATTAAATTATCTGACAATTTAAACCCTGACCAAATTATGTCTGACTTTCAAGATATAGAATACGGTATTATAACTAACAAATATATGCTGCCAAAGAAGTATGCGCTGATAAAAAAAATCCAGAATTCTATTCGGGACTCTCTTGCATTCTGTAGTTACGTAAGTGTGTTTATCCCGTTATTTACTATCGTAGAGGGAATTCGAAAAGAATTAGGCCGAGATTATGAATTAAAAAAGGAGGTTAATTCGAAGAAAATGAAAAAAAAACGCTGGATACAACTAACCATTTGACAGTATAGCGCGTTAGTATAAATACATCACTGTTGCAAATACAATGGAAGGTATATAATTGATCAAACAATACGGAAGTAAATTAACTGAAAAATATTTTAGTGAGTGTTTTTTTTTTTGTTACTTGTCTATCTGAGTCAGGTTAAAACGCAGAGATTATTTGATGATGACAAAATCACTACATTTTACATTAATTGGAAATTGCTTTACTGTTTCAATAATGGTCAACGAAGCATTAACTACAAGACTAGCGAGAGATTGTCTGCAATTAGGAAATTCTTACCAATGCGCGACTCTGTCAGAAGTAAATTACAAGCCAGACAGAGTCTTCAGACTGACTTTCAGCCGGAACTAAAGATTTGTTTAGGCCGATTACAACTGCAACGAAAGGGGTAATATCAGCCACTGAGCGAGCTATATACGGAGATGTCCCAAAAGAAGTATCAAGAAAAGAAGCTCCTGTACTTCCTATACTTGAAAAAATAGCAACGGAAACTGAAAAAAACATTAGCGTTGTTAACAAAACCACCTCCTAGTCCAAAAAAAACTAGTGTTTCTTTAGCGGATAAATTTACCGAGGAGGCTATAACACAAATACAACAACAAAAACCATTCAATTTAATCAATTTTGCTATTGACAGCTATAATTCAAGGGGGGTAGTTTATAGCGGGCGAGTATAAAGACGATCCAATATCCCCCGATGACTGGGCTAATGCGTTGTATAAAATAAAAACTGGAGGTTTAGATAAAAGGATGAAGGAGTATAGAAACTTTAAAAGAGAATTTGATTATTATATAAAACAAGAGCGACAACAAGAAAGAAAGCGCCAAACACCAACACCAAGACGAAATAAACATGAAGGACCTCAATGGGATGATGATGATAATCCTTTTGGGCGTTTAAAATATGATGATGATGAACAGGGTGCAACCGGGGAGGGATTTCCAGTGGGGTATCAGGTTCTGGTCTAGTTAGTTGTCCTGGTAATATTCTCAGTGATATAGCACGATTAGAAGTACTCGTCGGAGGGAAACGAGCTGGAAATAACTCAGCGAAAATAATTAATGAAGCAGCTGATATCTGCATGCGGTTATTTCAAGGTGGTGTCATGAGCATTGATATATATCGAGATTTCATTGACGAGTTAGTGGAAAATCCTACGGATGGTTACCACAACGACTAATCTGATGACGAATTCATCGCATTAGATAAATATCATTTAAATAAGATGATCATACACTACAACCATGATAAACCAGCCAGCGTCTATGTAGTAAACTCACGATTTCCAGTTTATAACGCGTACTATGGTGATGGTCTCGGTGATACAATTGCAGGGTTATTTGCAATAATGGCTCCAAAAGTGGCGCCGCTAGCAAAACAATTATCAATGAAAACCATTGATGTTATCCGTGATAAAGGTATTAGCGCTGCTAGAGATGCTGCCGGAAAAGCTTTTTCAGCCGCGAAGGACAAACTAACAGCGCTAGTCCGGCGGGGAAGGAAACCAGGACCACTACCATCTACAGTGGAAAAGCCCGCGAGAGTTAGTAAAGTAATAATAACGCAGTGGATCAGAAACTAGAGTCATTGGTGACTAACGCCCAAGATAACATAACCGCAAATATGATAGCGGGTAGTGGTTTTAAACCACGACGGGGTCGTCGACGTCGTTAATTTAGACTTTGATAAATATAATAAAATGTTCAAACGGTCACCTGATCAAGCGTTTGATATGGACGCCCCAGTGCGTAAGGATGATTCTGTACGCGATTATCAAGTATAAGGAGAACTTGTAACATGTTTCAGCTAATACACCATACGCAGATAACTCAATTCTCCGAGTTGGTTTTGTCAATAATGGGATCATGGCGTTATTTACTAGCGCTAGATATCTCATCGATGCAAAAGAAATTGTAACCATTGAAAATGATGTTGATGTTGCCACAACAATAATAGGGTTAGCAAGATATTCCGATGATTATACAAGATCAGCGGGTCCATCTATGATGTTCGCTAAGGATATTACTGATCACCCTATTCACACCCCGTATATTAAATTACGAACACCACTAGATACTGCAACTGATCCACAACTCGATACCTATGAATACAGAGCTAGACCAGCAGGAGGAGGAACTGTACTTGATATTGTTAGAGAAGCTAATCCCAATTACAATTTAGGATATGCAACACGCAAAGCAAAGCTACAAGGAGATCGTCGACGATTTTCGTGCGCGATTCCACTGCATCATATATTTGGGTTCTGCAGAAATGTCCGAGAAGTCATCTATGGAGCAAAACATACGGTAGTACTCGTGCGAAAGGGTACTGATAATGATGCAATCTGGCGTGGTGATGAAGCTGGTCTTGCTGCCGGTAAAGTTATTGTATCAAAACTATCGCTATGGATGCCAGTAATGACTCCATCAATTACCACGGAGGAGCGATTACTATCATTTATGGACCAAGGAGGAAAATCGTTGATAAGTTGGTTATCAGTGAGTACAGATACTATAGATTCTGATATTAATGATACATTTACATGGCACCCGGCAGCGCTACAAGGTGTTTCAGCTCCACGTCATATATTTATTACGCTACAAAATAGAGCGCGATTAGACAATCAAACACGTAGCCATATGATATTTGATAAATTAGGCGTTAGTTAAGTCTCGCTGAGAATAAATGGTCAACAGGAACCATCAGAGGATATACAACTTGATTACGACAACAATCATATTGCACGCGTGTATCACAGGTTGTTGACATATATGGCACGAGATCAAAATGTTGATACTGGTCTGCAAATATCACAGCATGATTTTAAAAATCTATATCCGATCTTTTACTTTTCGTTGGAACATCTTGATTTAACAAGACAATCTGTCGTTGATCTACACTTTAGAGCTCGTGTAAACCCTGGCGGTATTAATTACAGAGCGATTGCTGTCATTCTCAGCGACAAATCAATGCTTCTTGAGGGTGTTGGTGGAAGAATGAGAGAAATAGATGCACCAGTGAAAAACATGTAACAATTAGATCAATCTGTTATTGTATAATGAAATACAGCTATATTAGTGTTACGTTAACTCCGGTCAACTCAAGAAATTGCAATCGGAATCAGCTAAAAAATGCGGAACCACAATAACACTGAAACCCAATCAGATGACTGGCGGGGAGAATAAATCGTCGCTGACAACTCGTCAAATAAAACACTTCAATGATGCGTTTTAATATAAAAAAGGCGTTCAGATCCCTCTCTCTGCAGCCGCGATTACAAACATGATAAAATTAGGTGGTATATTCCCGATGTTAGCTGCGATTCTGGCTTTGATTGCAGCAGCAGCCCCAGCGGTGGCTAAAGCGGCGGCGTTAGGAGCCGTTGGTACCGCGGCAGGGATGGCACTAAAGAAAGCAACTGGGCGAGGATATAAAAAAGGGAAAGGGTCTAAGACTACCAGGGACCCCGTATTTATGGTACAGCGGAAAAGGTCTGAGAATCCCAGGAACAGTTTACTAGTTGGAGAGTCTTTGACTCCTATGCAAAATTTTGATTTACTCGATGCTGCTAAAAAAACTCGCGATTAAAAACTTCAGAGGTGTCTTTATGAAAGATCAGTTGCCGGCACAACCAAACAGCGCCGAAACCGGTATCATTAATCTCGATAACAGCACAGGACCCGGAACCCACTGGGTCGCATACGCGATTGATCCACGTGCAATTGTTTATTTCGATTCATATGGATTAGCACCACCGAAGGAATTTAGGCGTTATATAAACAGTTTAAAAACTCCTCACAAAGTGAGGCGTTGGTATTATACGCTACCAACACAACAAATGAATGATCCACCAATATGCGGCAACGAAGTATTAAATTTCCTTGACGCTATTTCAACATCTGGAAAACCACCACATATTGTCGTTAATGAATACACTAGTAATCAATTTTTACAGAGTGATTATATAGAATAACATGATTGATATTTGGGGGAGATCTTTATCAACGGTGAAGAAACCAACCACAGAAATGTCAGCAACCGGTGATATAAAAAAATAATCGAAGATGAAATAGCTGAGACGTTGAACTTATCAAGTGTTGATCCTAATGAAATAGTTGTATTTCAAGATCGTCAGGGTAAATTGAAAACTAGTAATATTTCCCTGAATGACTTTTTAGTTAAACAGCGAGACGCAACCGAGAACACAGTTGCGTTATTTTCCGATGAGGGTAAACTAAAACCCGGCGTACTCGTTTCGACGATTACAGATAAATTAAAATCTGTCAACGATGAGTTAAAATTCATACAAAATTGTTTTTGTGATCCAGCGACAACATCACCGAATTAATAATTAATAAAAATCTCTATGGACAATATATAGACTGTCAATGATGAATTAAAATAAATGATGGCTTTCTTCGGCGAACCAACGGTGATATCACCGAAGCTCACAGAGATAAAAAATTCTATGTTGGAACTAGCAACACTCCAAGCCAAATATGAAGACCACATCGAAAAGTTTTCATCATTTCGTTAAAACCTCATCGAGAAATTTTTTACAACCACACCGGATAAACTCGACATAAATCTTCCTTATATTAAAAAATCCATCGATGAGGCGAAAAAATTTATCGAAACAATTAAAGATGATTTTCCGAGGATGATAACAATCATTGAGAAAACAAAAATTCCTCATGAGAAAACCAACAACGTAGTATACACGATCCAACACGGATCATTTGCGTGGACTCCCACAGACAATATACTAAGTATCACTGCAACCATCAAAGGTATTTATCGATTAACACTAGTAACACCGACTCGATTTAATATATCATCGTCGAGTTCATCTGTGGTCAATAATACGATATCAACGATCATCGACAAGGATACAATTGAACAGTTCACGATAGTATCAACTGATAAGATTTTGATTAGGGTTCAGTAACATGGTACGTGGAATTCGTAGCGGATTTGAGTAAACAACTAAATTGAAATCGTAAACTGATTTGGAAATAAAATGTCATCATCAACGATACCTTCGGTATCTCAATATCGCTATGATCAGGCCATAGAGTTTCAGACTAAACTCAAAACTCTCACTGAGGAGTATCAAACAAAAATAAAAAAATACCAACGAAGAATCACCGCGGTTGATGCTACCGTGTACTCTGTGAGTGGTGTAATCACCGGAGCCGGAATTATACTATCCTCGGTGACAATGATTGCTCCGATAGCTGTTCCAATTTGTATATCAGCAGCAACAACAATCGCGGGAATAATTTCGATAATAATAAAAAAAAATCATGCAGCCAACGCAAACTACAAGACTACATAATTAAATTTCATGTTGTATCAACCGCGTACTCGCAATTGTCCTCGTTGATATCGTCGTGGCTCGATGATACATTTATATCAGATAGTGAGTCTCAGCGATGGTAAATATTTATGATTCCGCGATGTCAAAATTAGAAATACAACATGAATATAATAACAATGACAACGCCGCAGGAATTACTTCAACGAATAGTGGAGAACACAAACCCAGTACAAACCAGCATGATCTCAATAACATCAACGAATCCTGAATTTAGTGTGAATTTCCCTATTCCGATTCCCGTGAAGGACATAGCGCTAGCAAAACTACGAGTGTACAATAGTTGGCCTAATATCAGATCGGTAGCATTTGGCGGTCAACAACCGAATAATTCTTTAGTGTTCGCGAATAAGAATAAAAAAAGACGAGACACCAGACTGGAACGTTGTTTCGCTGCCATCTGGGTCATACCAAATCGAACAAATCAATGCTGAATTAGCGCGTAGAATAAAATCAATTACTGGAGCAGAATCGAAAATAGCTATAACGGTCCACGAGCCGATGCTATCATCTGCCATTGAGATAAACTCACCCAGTTATGTCGTAGATATCTATCAGAGTTCTATAAGAACCGTACTAGGATGGCCTGAAATCCCACCTCGGACAGTTCATCAAATACCTGAACCACAAAAATCTGATTATGTCACAGACAATAAATCATATCACGATTTTAACACTAGAACAATCAGCGGTTTTTATACGAAAATTTTAACAGAACCCTTTCATTATTATTATGATAGTGAAGGAAAATGGATCTTTGGACAGCGGGATGGTGGTTGGATCGAATTTCCTTTAGATCGCACCTCGAAATTTTTTAATGATCTTAAACGAGAACATAAGAATCATTTAGATAAATTACGGCAGAGTTTTCAAGAACAATCGTCAAAAACTTCAATTATCAAATACACGGAAATATTAAATCATATTGTACACGATATAGAATTATTTCGCACACGACTTATTCAAGCAGTATTAAATGCCAGAGATGATTATGATGATCATAGAGTAGAATTTGCAAAAACATATAATATACGCGTAGAAGATATTCCGGTATTAAAATTTCCTGAGTATAATGTTCCAGAACTAAAAAAATTCAACTAATGATCTCCTCGATGAGTACTTCCCCCAAATACTCGCCGCGTGGAAAAAATTGCAACCACCAACAATTCTTAAATAAAATAACGACCCAGACGGAGGCGGCAGACATATTGCTCCTCAAAATGTGAATATATCCTCAGTGATTGCATTGAATTTAGTATGTGATGTTATCGAAGGAAGCTATCAAATAAATCTCGAGCGATCAAATCAAGCTCAGCAGGGATATATTTTATACTCTTTTGCACCAACAGCTCCTCCAGGATTTCTAATTATTGAGGATCCAACTAATCCAGTTTATATGCGATGTCATAATAATTCGCTAACGAGAATTAATTTCAGACTCACTGACCAATCTAATAATCTAATTGATTTACGAGGTGAGGTTCTACAAATTAGTCTGTTTGTAAAATCCTAAGGACTTTCATCGTAGCGATTTTCATCGCAGCGATTTTCATCGTAAAAGAATTGTTAACCCATAGCAGCAGAGGGGGGGGGGACAACGACATGGCGTCTTTTTCTGCCAAATAGACCCTTACGAGGAACCAAATCGACCCTTCTATTAAATATTTACTAGGAAACCTCAATTTGTCAAAGAGACCTTTCTATTAAATATTAACGAGAAGGAAGCCTTGTCGACGCCTAAAACGGCTGTCGGATTCCCCCCCCCCTCTGCTGCTATCTATCTATCTATCTCTCTCTCTCTCTCTCTGTCTCTGTCTCTCTCTCTCTCTCTCTCTCTCTCTCTCTATCTATCTATCTATCGATCTAGTTTTTTGCATCTGTCCTTTTTTATCATGCTAGTCTTGAGTAGAAGATTGGTAATTATTGCATTATTTAATAACCATATGAGATTATGGAATAAAGTTTCATGTATATACAGTCCGTATGATAATTAGAAGGTGCTGAGTGACACAATGGGTTGTCAAGTCTTCCAAATCAAAGCCATGGCTCAATATCATTTATTTGGATCCTAGAGGGTAACTCTGTTTCATAGCTTGTTATAGAATGTATATTAAGTAACAAAACATCTTATTATTAGACCTTATCAATTTAAAATGTGCCATGAAACACAGTAGGTGTTGTATATTAAAATTAAATGTTATGGCTCAATATTCTATTATGTTTCGAGCTATCAGGCATTAAAGCCTTTCGACTCTAATGTATAAATGTTGTTATACGTGTAATAGGAGTGCTGCAAACCATATTGAATGGCGATATTTTCAAGTCTAACATAGTCACACCTGTATATTTTCAGTTTTAGTTAATCTTTTCACTTTGCTAAAGTACTTGAAAGTCAATATAATTTATGGTATGACACTTGGTTTACTTATACCATATCAATAGAAGACATATTTTCAAAGCAAATATCATGAATCAGTATTTTAAATTGTCTGTCACACATTCCATTCAACTCTGCAGCATTAAAACCATCTGAGAGTAGGATGTGAAACTGCATATGATAATGTTCATGACATACCACATTTGGGGTGCTTTCATCAAGGTCGAGGTTGCACCATAACATTTTGCATATTTAAATTTTCTCCCCTTCTTCATAATGTATAGTTGTTGGAGATGAAGAGGGGAAATATGGTATACATGTAGATCACTGCTTCTTTGCTGTTGGTGCTGTTTTTTATGTGAAAGGTATGGATCCAACTTTAAGGTTAACAGAGTTATATCCCTTTCTATTCTATATTGGTGTTTTGTTTCTTTTTTATGGTTTAACGCCATATTTCAGCACAATATAGGCTATACTTGGTGGCCAGTATTAATGGTGGAGGAAGAAACCAGACAAACCCCGGAAAGAACCACCGACCCATGAGAAGCCACTGGCAAGCTTTCTCACATAACTACATTTGCCGAATCTTAGACTCGAACACACGCAGACAGAGGTGAGATGGCAGTGGTCCATAACGGACAGCCTATATTGGTGTAACTAATGACCTCAGCATGCTAAGTGGAGGTGGGGGATAAAACATTGACTGGAATCAAGTCATGTTCAGGTTAACTACAACAACAATTATCATAAGGCAGTATTTGATGGTAAATTGGATGTGTTTATTCATCTTTTAAGTATTATATATATATATATATATATATATATATATATATATATATATATATATATATGTGTGTGTGTGTGTGTGTGTGTGTGTGTGTGTGTGTCATAATTAGTATCCTCTACAGAGATAAATAAGTGCTGACAATTGACAATGAGAAACATCTATAAATATTAATAATGATACCTGTGTTTCACAGACTGAGTTTCCTATCACCCATCACAATTTTCATTGTTGCAGAGTGACGTAAGGGCTGCTTGAGTTAAAACAGTCTTGTGACCAAGATAAATCCCTTTCTGTCAAAAGTAGTCACTCATAGTTGCAATTTATTTTGTATTATTTTCATTTGAACCATTTTTAACAAAAATATAATGTGATCCCAAGGAACAATGCATGATTAAATAGGGGAAAAAAAAAACCTTTCTCCAAACCCAAGAAAATGAAAGTTTTTGTTTAGGCATTGCATAAATAATTGCAAAAAGGAGCTGATAGCAACTGGCTACTTTGACTTTTAATCTTAGTAATAATAACAAGACTAAGATAATGGCAAGACTGAAAGATGAGATATATGCATACAGAAATGCATAATATGAAGTAGCAGATGGCACGTGAGCAATATCACTTGGTACAATTGTTAATTGTAACTAACGTGATGGCATAATCAAGTTTCATTTCAGCATCGCACATATTCATCTTTGATTTGTAAATGTCGCATCCATTATGAGATCAACTAATTATTGATTATTTATTTAACTTTTGTACTGTTTTTGAATAAATATATCAGTACATGTACTTGTTACGGAGTGAAATCTTTTTTTATCTACAATAAGTACTCTTTAAATCTGATTGCGACCTTTTATTCAACTTACAGAATAGTCTCTACACATGTATCACAATGTTCACTTTGCTAACAAGTTTTAGCCTATATTTCCTAGTTCGACATATAATGATTTATTTTTTAAAAACACTAAGTAACTGCAACAATATGATGTAAAATAATTAGACCATGTAAGACAGTAAGTACCCATACAATTTATTTCTTCTTTTGCGACTACAATAATCAAGTTTTATGATTCATGTGAACTATTTAATCATCAAATTGGGATAAATCAGCATTATTATTAATATTACCTTGAGCTTATCTTCATCAACTTTTTTATATTGATTATCCATGCAACTTCATATGAGCGTGTTGACATTAGTATCCATATATTACTTTATTACATATCCATTTAATCTTACATTAGTATAAGGAACACCGAGTGGCCAAGTGGTCTACTACACACTCTGTTACAGATCACTGCTATCTCACCTCTGTCTGCATGGATTCGAGTCTCAGATTCAGCCAATGTGGGTATGTAAGAAAGCTTGTCAGTTGCTTCTTATGGGTCAGTGGTTATTTAAGTTGGTTTCCTAGGTTCTTCCTCCATCATTAATACTGGCCACCATTTATAGCCTATCTTGTGCTGAAAAATGGTGTTAAACCCTAAAATAACAACAACTTAGATTAGTATCAATATATTACAAAATTACATATGCATGTAATCTTACAATCAGAATCAATATATTACTTTATTACATACCCATTTAATCTTACAATTAGCAACAATATATTACTATTTTACATATGCAATTAATCTTACATTATAGTCAATATATTACTTTATTACATACCCATTTAACCTTACAATTAGCAACAATATATAACTAATTTACATTTGCATTTAATCTTACAATTAGCAACAATGTATAACTATTTTACATATGCATTAATCTTACATTAGAATCAATATATTACGTAATTAATACCCATTTAATCTTACAATTGGCAACAATATTTAACTATTTTACAAATGCATTTAATCTTCCAATTAGAGTCAATATATTACTTTATTATATACCCATTTAATCTTACAATTAGCAACAATATATAACTATTTTACATATGTATTTAATCTTACATTAGAGTCAATATATTACTTAATCACATACCCATTTAATCTTACAATTAGTATCATTACTTTAGTACATACCATTTAATCTTACATTAGAGTCAATATATTACTTAATTACATACCCATTTAATCTTACAATTAGCAACAATGTATAACTATTTTACATATGCATTTAATCTTACATTATAGTCAATATATTACTTTATTACATACCCATTTAATCTTACAAATAGCAACAATATATTACTATTTTACATATGCATTGAATCTTACATTAGAGTCAATATATTTCTTAATTACATATGCATTTAATCTTACAATTAGCAAAAATATACATCTATAATTATTTTTGCATATGCATTTAATCTTACAATTAGAGTCAATATATTACTTTATTACATACCCATTTAATCTTACAATTATCAAAAATATATAACTATTTTACATATGTATTTAATCTTACAATTAGAGTCAATATATTACTTTGTTACATACCCATTTAATCTTACAATTAGCAACAATATATAACTATTTCACATATATGCATTTAATCTTACATTAGAGTCAATATATTACTTAATTACATACCCATTTAATCTTTCAATTAGCAACAATATATTACTATTTTACATATGCATTAAGCTTACATTAGAGTCAATATATTACTTAAGTACATACCCATTTAATCTTACAATTGGCAATAATATTTAACTTATTTACAGATGCATTTAATCTTACAATTAGAGTCAATATATTACTTTATTACATACCCATTTAATCGTACAATTAGCAACAATATATAACTATTTTACATTTGCATTTAATCTTACATTAGAGTCAATAAATTTTATTACTTACCCATTTAATCTTACAATTACCAACAATATTTAACTATTTTACATATGTATTTAATCTTACAATCAGAGTCAATATATTACTTAATTACATATCCATTTAATCTTACAATTAGCAACAATATGTAACTATTTTACATATGCATTTAATCTTACATTAGAGTAAATATATTTCTTAATTACATATGCATTTAATCTTACAATTAGCAACAATATATAACTATTTTACATATGCATTTAATCTTACATTAGAGTCAATATTTTTCTTAATTACATATGCATTTAATCTTACAATTAGCAACAATATACATGTATAACTATTTTATATATGCATTAATCTTACATTATAGTCAATATATTACTTAATTACATACCAATTTAATCTTACAATTAGCAACAATATTTAACTATTTTACATACCCATTTAATCTTACAATTAGCAACAATATAACTATTTTACATTTGCATTTAATCTTACATTAGAGTCAATATATTACTTTATTACATACCCATTTAATCTTACAATTAGTATCATTACTTTAGTACATACAATTTAATATTACATTAGAGTCAATATATTACTTTATAATATACACATTTAATCTTACATGGCCAATCTGGCATTTGAGACATATGCTCAATATATAATTCTGTATCAGACATTTCCTAATGCACACATACAATATGTGGATTGCACGCTATTTTAAACTTTGCAATTTATAAATATTCCACTTTTAAAATATATATAATGATATAACAAAATTTAATATATAGTGATCGATTGATCTAAAGTTCTCACCATTACGGGTCACTACCGTCTCACCTTTGTCTGTGTTGGTTTGAGTAATGGGCTCTGCCAATGTTGGTATGTAACAAAGCCTGCATGGGGCATTTCACGGGTTTTTTTCTTAACCATTTATATGCCATGTCTAGCCTTGTGCTGAAAAATGACATTAAAACCAATAACAATATTAGTAGTATAAGATAAATCTATAAATCTGGGCTATGGATCACTTTATCACCACGTGATAATGTGTGCTTGAGAAACCCCCATATTTTTATGCTACTGCGTTGTGGGGTTTCTGGACCACTTGTTCAAGGGAAGGAGTTTCTGGTTTAATTTGGGTGGCACTGCAATAAATCAGAGATGTGCATGTAGTATAACAAAGATATCTCTTCAGTGTTATTCTTGAAGTGTCGGTCAATCTAGTGAGGAGGTTGGCAGTAGTATTCCATAAGTGTAAACGAGTGAAGAGGAATGCGTTGTTTTGTTGAACCGAGCAGCTAGCATATGCGAATAAAGACCTGAGTTATGTTCCTAAAATGATTTATTGTGAAGAGACGATGATGAATATGAGAACGAGGAGTGTGTGAGGCATAGTCACAGTCAGCAGCATCCGGTACATCAATATAATCAGCAGAACTATAAACAAAATAAGCTAAAGCATTTTAATTTGTCATCGCTACAGTGAGATCAATCTTTTATCAGCTGTTGAATGGGGTCACTAGGCATCCACTTCCAGATTGTTTAATTTTTTTTTTATCAGTAATAAAATGAATAGCTTTCATTCCTAATTGTTTTGCAATTTGTATTGCTTTTGGAGTTATTCTTCAAAATAAACCTAGTATCACCAATAACATCTCCGTACGTTGAATTGTAAATTGTTAATCGCGAATTTACTACTCTGACCATATTTGGTCCACGTTGAGCATTGTGTGAAGATTGGGCGTTACACCTTAGCACTTTGCTGGAAGGTAGAGCTTTAGAAGTGTACTCTACGATATCGAGCGCAGAAGCATCTAAATACGATTTGTTAAAGGATGCATTGCTGAAAAGGTTTGAACTTACTGAAAAGGGTTTTAGGGAAAAATTCCGATTTAGTAAACCAGAAAAGGGAGAAGGCTTTGACCAGTTTGTATATAGGATATCTAATTACTTATTCCGTTCTAGTAAGGAACTATTGCAATACTTAAAAGAGAAAACTATTAGTAGGTCTAGTGAAATGGCTAAACAAGCAGGTATGTTCGCTGACGCACACGGAGGGGCTCTGAATGTGGTAGCCAGGGACACGAGGGGTCTAAGGAGAGTAAACAGGTGAATTCAGATAAGAGTAGTTTCGGGAAGAGTTTTCCACAAAACCGAAAGGGGGAATTAGTTAGGTCAGATCAGATGGGACCTTGAAGTTAGGATAGACAGAGAAAACAAGGTTTCAGTTGCGGAGAATGAGGTCATATGTCTAGTGTGTGTCCGAAGCGTAAGAGGGATTTGCCAAAAACGGTAGGGGTCTCTTATATGGTAGGTTCATCAGTTCGTGTAGAGGGCAATAGCAATAGGTCGCAAGCCGCTGAGAGTAAGACACCTTTGCCAAATCTCAAAGTACCCAATGCCATACCAATGATAAATAATGGGGCATTAATTGAAGAGCAAACTAAAGACTAGTCGTTGTCGGTAATTAAAAAGAAAGCTGCGTCGGGTAAAGTCATGAAATGTAAAGGTGGTGGTAGCCCCAGATTTAAATATAACAACACTATTTTACATAGGGAGCATACTACTCGTGAAGGCAGACGATCTACACAGGTAGTTGTGCCACATAACTATAGACAGCATGTGTTGAAGTTAGCACACGAGTCAACCATGAGGGTCATCTGGGGTCTACAAAAACCAAAGACCGAGTATTTATGGAATGTTACTGGCCAGGGGCTCACGGTGATGTAACTAGGTATTGAAGATAATGCGACATTTATCAAAAAACGCAATATAAAGAGAGAGTGAAGCGCGTACTTATCTGTAAAATGCCTTTGATTGAAACTCCATTCAAACGCGTGGCGATAGACATTGTTGGTCCGTTATCACCTCTTACAGATCGTAAGAATAGGTACATCTTGACCATGGTCGATTATGCAACCAAGTACCCGGAAGCCGTCGCTCTACCATCCATCAAAACTGAACGAGTGTCCGAAGCCTTAGTGGAAATGTTCAGTAGGCTAGGGATACCGGAAAAGATTCTGACAGACTGTGGGTCACAGTTCACATCAGAACTCATGGCAGAGGTTATTATACTTCTATCAATCAAGCAATTATGGACCACTCCGTATCACCCAATGTGCAACGGGCTAGTGGAGAAGTTCATTGGAACACTCAAACAAATGTTGCGACGGATGTGTGCAGAACGTCCGAACGATGCAGTATTGTTTGCATACAGAGAGGTTCCTCAAGAGAATCTAGGGTTTTCGCCTTTTGAACTCTTTATATGGCAGAACGGTGCGAGGGCCGATGAAAATTCTAAGACAATTATGGTCAGATGACGAGATTCGAATCACATACCAGTATGTGTGTGATTTGAAGGACAATTTGAGAGAGACTTGTGCAATAACCCATGAAACGTTAAAGCAAGCTAGCAGTCGCGCAGCTCACTATTATAATTCAAAAGCACGCGATAGAAAATTCTAAAAGGGTGACAGAGTTTTGGTTTTATTGCCGACTGATGAAACAAGTCAATGTTACAGTGGAAAGGTCCATATACGGTCATAGATGAAAAGGGACGTATGGATTATACTATTGATGTAGGTGGAAAGTTCCGCATGTTCCATGCTAACTTATTAAAACTCTATTACGATCGAGCGAATGCAAATACAGAATAGGGAGTTTTAAACGTAGGTGGTATAGCCATCATCGAGGAAGATGAGGAACAAGAGTCCTTAATTTTAATGGATTACTGTAGTACGAGATGGGAAAGATTCGAGTCAATATGAGTCCCGATTTGACGGAATATCAAAGAAAGGAGACTCAAGATCTTGTTGACAAATACCCAGACGTATTTTCGGACAAACCCAGTCAGACAGATGTTCTAGAGCATTGAGTTAAACTTACGTCACATGAACCATTTCGGGTCAAGGGTTACCCTATGCCTCATGCATCTAGAGATATCATCGAAAAGGAAGTTGAAGAAATGCTTAAGTTAGGAGTCATAGAAAAGTCAGGCTCACCTTATACATCTCCTGTCGTCCTAGTTAAAAAAAGAAAGATGGCACGAACAAGTTCTGCATTGATTTTCGCCAGTTGAATACGCGAACGGTATTTGACGCCGAACCCATACAGGACGTAGAAAGCATCTTCGTACGTATGGCAGGGCACACATATATTACGAAGCTGGATCTGACAATGGGATATTGGCACATACCATTGTTGGTGGAAACGAAAGAAATGACTGCGTTCACCACCGAGAGTGGGTTATACCAGTTTCGAGTTTTACCATTCGGGTTGGTAAACGCTGGGTCTAGCTGTGTAAGGCTAATGCGGAAAGTGATGCAAGGGCTGCAGCATGTAGAAACCTATATTGACTATATCTTTATGTACAGCGATACATGAGAAGAGCATCTGCGCGATGTTTCTAGAGTTCTAGATCGGTTAAGTAAAGCTAAGTTAATTGTAAAACCTACCAAATGCAACGTGGGGAATGGAAGTTTAGAATGTTTGGGACACGTAGTTGGGAGGGTAAACTAGTTGAAACCCGACCCCAAGAAACTTGCAGCAATCTGGGATTCATTGCCACCTGTGTCAAAGAAACAAGTTAGGTCATTTATTGGGCTAGCAGGGTATTATCGTAAATTCATCCCTAATTTCGCGGCCATTGCCAGTCCTTTAACAGACCTGACCAAAAAGGGACAACCAATGAAGTTCAGTGGGGGGAGAATCAGGACAGAGCTTTCAATACTTTAAAGAAGCTGCTCACAGAAGCCCCCATACTGAAGTTGCCAGAACTGAACAAAGTGTTCATTCTGAGAATCGATGCTTCAGAGTTAGGAATAGGGACGGTATTATTACAGGAACAGGATGGAATCAAACTCCCAGTCGCCTACGCCAGCAGGAAGTTGCTTCTGATAGAAAAGGATTTCTCGATAATAGAGAAAGAGTGCTTGGCAGTAGTCTGGTGAGTAGATAAATTCCAAACCTACCTCCATGGCCAAGAATTCAATCTGGAAACCGACCATCAGCCTCTACTTTACCTCAATACGGCCAAAATTAATAATTAACGGTTGATGCGAAGGGCCTTGTCTTTACAACCTTACAGGTTCCGGATTGAAGCCATCAAAGGTACTGAAAATGTAGGCGCAGATTATCTCAGTAGAAATTGAACCATTCTCTTGACCATATTGGCTGATTTCGTCGTCTTAAAAAGTAGGTATATATATATATATATATATATATATATATATATATATATATATATATATCGGGTAGAGATATAGAAGGGGACAACCAATGTTAGAGGGAAGCTCTAGACAAATTCAGCTGTCGGGTAGGTGCCATAATTTAGTTAGAGCCAAAGAGTTAGGTAAGTCGTATGTTTTTTTAGTCAACTCTTTTTATTATTTACAATAATTATTCAGTTTCGTAAAAGCATGTTCGTTGTTGTATTATGTAGTCACATCGTTTATCGTATTTGTAATTCAATGTATTAAGATATAACCTAGGCAATGTGGTAGCGAGTTAATTTCATCTAGTCGCTATCACGACTAATTTCGAAAACATATTACGTATGTATTAATGTCGTTGCATTACGTATACTTATTTTGTATAGCATTCCTATGTCATACTTCGTACCTATTGTATATTCTTAAAGTAGGTGCAACAAAACCCATTCGAATTAAATTAGACTATTGAAAAGGTGTGTTTATATTTTTCATATTCAGCTCGCCGGTTATGAGCAGCCATATGGGCGTATGAATTCCATGACGTCTGGTGTGCCATTACTAGTATGACCCACCAATATAGTGTCAACGTACGGGTACAAGTGCGGAGGGGAAAGTGACCGTGCCAGAGAGAGAAGGCCGTGTCAACATGCATTTATTATCAAGTGGTGTTTTGACTACAAGTGAAACACAATAACATGTAGTGTATTGACTACAAGTGAGGTACAGTAACAAGTAGTGTATTGACTACATACAATTTATGACAGTAGTGTTTGGAGGGGTTTCCTGCTCTCCATAGTCCACTATCATCTGCAAATTGTGATAATCCGATTGAGGGTGAGGCGAGATTAGAGTCAAGATCATTAATCATGAGGTTGAAGAGGGTGGGGCTGAGTACACTGCCTTGGGGACTCCCATTTTCAATGGAGTATTCTTCAGAATAAGTAGCCCCTACCCTAGTTATAATTTTGCCATCGGTTATAAAGTTTTGTATAAAATTAAATATGCGACCGGTAATGCCATAATTATTTAATTTGGCTATTAATCCTTTGGTCCACACCAGATCAAACTCTTTTTCAAGATCTAGAAAAACCGCAATTAAGTTTATATTAGTCCTTTATTTGTTATTAAATGCTAATTTATTGGCAGACTAAGTTTAATTAATTGATCCTTAGTAGATCTTTTATTTCTTTTATGAGAACTTTTATAGGAAGGTCTACAGCTTGTTCTCATAAACACAAACTAGGAACTCAGGACGATAGAAAGAAGAGACGAACGAGTTCCTAAATAAAGGATGTCACATGATGATGGAAATGTCTTGGGGGAAAATTCAGGTATAATGAAGAGACAAACATATTGTTATCTTGCCGGGTGCAGGTACTTTATTTAAATAATTAACACACATATATTACTACATTCTAGAAACACATCTATAAATTTTATAATCAAAATTCATGAAATACATATAAAATGATATTTTTCTTTTCAAGCTTTCCAACTTCATTCATTCGTATAATTTCTGCATTTTAGAATATTATACAAATAGATAATTCTCGATCAATTTCAAGATAGCCAAAGTATAAAATGTAATAACTGCATTTGATGCAACGATTCATTTAAATAAATGCATTTTTCTCACTTTAAAATAGAATATTGATTTAGAATATGTTGCTAGATATTATTCTTCATGCTTAAAGAATACTTTATTTCAACATTAAATCTAAACAAGAGGTTGGTAGCGAATTCAACTTTTACAATAAAATTACATAAATATAATTAAATATGAATTCTTTAAAACATTTAAACATTCCATTACAATATATTATAAATAAAAGAATCAAGTGAACAATGTTGCTAACATATCAATTTTACCATTAAAATCTCAGACATTAAAAGTACTTATTTTAAAAAAAAGTTTTCGACATGTACAGTTCTTACCTGTAATAAAGAGACAAACATATTGCTATCTTGCCGGTGCAGGAACTGACTTTGGGCGATTTGCGCGACTTATTTATACGCATTTGGCTCAAGTCAGGGCCAAATAAGGTCATACCCTTAGTATACCGGCCAGCAAAAGATGTCTACTCATCATCAGGCAGGAAACATTTTGTTTTACGTCATATGACATAAGGTAAGAGTCAATCTTGTTGTTTCTTTATATTCGTTTGGCGCCGTCACACCAAATATGGTTATCTTTTAGTATATCAAGTAGAGAAGTTTGTTCAGAACCATTTTGTTTTGCGTCACTAGAGAGAAGTTCACTAGAGAAAAGTTAACCCACTTCTAGTAACCGAGTTGAAAATTCGCAAATGTCTGGTTTGAAGAATATATATTTTTAATGAGAAAGCCTAGGAGCTCTAGCTGAATCAGCGAAAACAGCATGTATAATGTTTTTTGTAAACAAATATTTCACACATATTGTACATTGGCAAAGCTTTAGTTATCTTACTGGTTTTATACAATACGGCGATATACATTGCCAATTTGTTTCGCTTGCGTAGCAACTATTTTCATTCCATTAACATATATAGTTGTGCTTTAGAAATAACTGAAATTAATCTTAATATATTTTAGAAATTTACTTTAATATAAATGAATAAAACATTACTTTAGTACAATTTAAAGAAAATGGCAATCTTATTAATTTTACTAAAAATCTATCCTAATATTTCTAAAACCACATTGGTTTGGAGATATCAAGTTATTGCTCTCCAGGTGGTGTTTGAGTCTGTTAGTGATAATTGTTTCCATGATTTTGCAGATATTGTTGGTAAGTGATATTGGTCTATATGAGTTAATGTCATTCCTATCTTTGTTAGGTTTCAAAATGGAGACAACTATCGCTGTTTTCCATTTTTTGGGTAGCTTCCCTGATTCCCAAATTATGTTTAGCATGTTTATTATTATCATAACCAGATTGCTAGGTAGGTTTTTATATATTACGTAACCTATTTGATCTTACAAAGGTGAAGTTTCATGTTTGGATTTGAGCACCTGAGACCATTCATATATAGTAATATCTTTATTGAGTGGTGCATTTATACATCCCTGGTCTTGAAATAGATGGCAGAATTTAATTTCAGTTTTAGTTCAATGGTTTTGGAATTCGGTAGTGTGGTTATTATTGCTCCTCATATTTTTTAAATGTTTTGCTAATGATTCAGCTTGTCTTTTCTGATTGCTGGTATTATTGATTTTTGGGGTGCCATTTGTGTTCTTTCTCGTCGTGACCCTGATTTTTCCCACACTTGTTTTGAGTTTGTTCTAAAATTATTAGTGTTGCAGTATTTTTGGCAAGTTTTTTCTTTGGACAGCATTATTAGATATTTGAGCTTGTTATCGAGATTTTTGTACTCTTGGAAGTGAGTAGTAATATTTGATCTTCTAAATTTATTTAAAGCTCTAATTCGTTTAATTTCATCTGTCCACCATGGCACACTAAGTTTTCTTGGTTTGCTACTAGTTTTGGGGATATTGTTGGTGGCAGCTTGAGTTATGGCCTTAATTAGGTTATCTTAGTAAATATCAATATCTTTTTATTCTATATCTGACGGATTAACATTATTGAGTATTTCTTGAAAAGTTTCCCAATCAGCTTTTGAGTAGTTCCACCTGGGTATTTTATCATTGATTTCGCACTGAACAGTCATCTGTAGAGTGGTGATTATTGGGAAGTGGTCGCTCCCCATGGGGTCAGAATGCTCAACCTCCCATTTAGCCACTTGTGCCAGTCTGGGTGTGCCTAGGGTGAGGTCAATGGCGGACAGGGAGCCGTCGACCGGACTAAGTCTGGTCTTAGCACCATCATTAAGGATAATAAGGGTGGAGTCATTAATCCATTCCTCCACCCAGGTATCCCTTCTATCCGTCACCTCTCCCTCCCCCCCCCCATAGCTTATTATGGGCATTAAAGTCTTCACAGATGATTGCAAGCCCGGTCCCAATGATTTTGGTTATTTCTATAAACGCTAATTTATGTTTAATCTTAGTACCCCCTCCTGGGTCATAAACGTTTATGATTTATAATTGATAGTTTCCTGTATTAACTAATAGGCGTTGAATTTCTATTAGTGTGTTACTTATTTCCTGGGATGTTATAGGTAGTAGCGTAACAGATGGTAGAATATTTTTTTAATAAATATGGCTAAACAAACCCCCTGATCTTCCTTTCGATGTTGGAAATAGCCAGGGGAGTATCCTTGTATTGATGGCAATGTTTTCAAATTTGCAGAAAGTTTAGTTTCTTGAATGCAAATGACGTCAGGTTTATAGCTAGTGTTAATTATTTTGAGTTTGAGTTCGTTAATATCTCCTGACAATCCTCTTGCATTCCATTGCCATATAATAACGTCCCTTTGAGTTGAATCAGCCATTTTTATAAGGGTCGTTTATTGAAATTTGGTGCTCAATTTGGGTGCGAACATTATTGATTGATGGTAGGATAGTTTTATGTGTTATAGTGTCAAAGTTAACATCCTCAGTCAATCTGTTCAGTCGAGTGATGACGTCACTCAGTTCTTTGAATTTATCAGCTTGATGGTTTGTTTTGTTGTTATTGCTGTTATTGAGCCTAACGCTTGTTGTGTTCAATTTGGGTGTTGGTAATTTTATTTTTTGCTTTGTTAGTTTAAATATGGCAGCATTGTCAAATTTAGTTTTAGCTGTTTTATAATTGCAATGTTCTGAGTCCATAATGCCTACTATGGCTTTCCCGTATTGTATAGGGACAGGAAGGAGATTGCGGTAAATGAGGGCCTCTACATTTAGCACATTTTGGTATGTCTCTTTTACATTCCCCTTTATGGGGCCCCCGCATTTATTACATTTGGCCTTGTAATGGCCCCAATGTAAGCATTTGGGGCAGAATCTTGGTTTGTTTAAGTATGGTTCGATCATATATCTTGTACCTACTTTTCCTAATTTAATTAATGTAAGTAATGGGGTTGATGTTTCCAGTACAATGATGTTTATATTGGTTTTCTTGTTACCTAAGCGGTAATTTTTCAAAATTTGGTTACCTCCTTCCTTTAACTTGTGCTCTATCTCCTGATTGTTTAGTACGATTGTTTAGTACACCTAATTTACCTGTTAATTTTAGGACTGATTTATAAGTGCACCTTTGTGGGATTTCGTTTGTTGTGGTGGTGGCCTTATTGGGTTTTTGGTTCTTGTTGCTGTTATGATGAACATTAATAGAGCTCTGGAGCTGTTTATGAGGTTCTACGGTAACTGGGATACCACAGAGCTCTTGGATTTCAAGGTATTTAGCTACTTGGCCCCTTGTACAACAATGTATGATGATATATTGTTGATTCGGCCTAATTATTTGGCACTGTCCTGAGTGAATTTTAAGTAAGGATCTGGTTAAGCTGTTATTGGATAAATTGTTAAATTTCGATGTTTTGCTCTTGAGATAAGAGCATCAGATCCAGTCTGTGAAGGTTTGTTTTGGTTTTAGGTTTCATAGCTGAGGTTGAGTTATTTGATACAGTGTTGGGTGAAGTTGAAACCATAGCGGGATTGCCGTATATGCCCGATTTGTCCTGTGCCGATTTTGTTGTTTCGTTGGATTTTTTAATGAGGGCCATTTTTTAGGGTTTAACGGTCCTTTACCTTTACCTATTCCTATTGGTTGGTGAGGAGGGTTGTTTTTTAGGGTTTTGAGAGGGATATATCAAATCTTCCTCTGTTAGTAATTTTGACGGCCCTGGTGTTTGTCTTGAGTGCACTACGGTAGCCTTAGCGATCTTGTTTGCTTCAGGCGTAGTGCGAACTCCCAAGGGAGCCTTTGTCTTCAGCTGGCGCACATGGTTCACGTTAGAATTAGTGACCTGGGCGTAAGTGGGCTTGTTGTATACAGTGATTTCTACTGTTTTTTTTGTAGGAGAGGCGGCCATGATGGAATATTGGGCGGTTGGTCTATTGTTTACACTGGAGTCGCTTTGGAGTAAAGTGGCGTCCAGTGCTTCATCATTTATAGTTTTATCATACAAATTAAACTCAATTGGAGTGAGAGGATTAAACTTCTCTGCTTCATTTTTGATTAAGTTGAGGTCTAGTGTAGAAATGAACTTTAATTGAGTTTTTTGCACCTCCTTTGTCCGCGTGTTTCTGCTAAAGTCAATTTGCCCTATTTTAAGATTGGTCAAGGGTTCTTTATCCAATTTTATGTTAGTTTGAGCAACCCTTTTCTTGAGTATGTTACCGTCAGAGGCAAGACGGTTTCTAGTTCTAAATGCTTGCTTACGGGATGATTTCCATTGTTCAGATTGTATTTTGGAGAGTTAAATTAATTTAATTCGTAGAAACTAAATTAGAATTGCAATTATCTATTAAATACGGAATTGTAAATAGGAAACTTGCAATTATATTGAGTTAAAAAATAAGGTTGGAATTATGGAAAGCGTCAAAAGGAAGAATTCAAAGCAAGATAAAGAAGTTATTTAATTTACTTGAATTGTCACACAAGATTGTAAAGTGTAACAATTGACAAATTAAATGAAGTGAATTTAGTGATGAATGGCTTGAGGAGAGAGGAATTTAAAGTTAAAGTAAAAACAGCACGTCTTATCTTCTTAATTGTCAGGCTGCGAATGACCTTTTAATATTTCTGCTCATACATGAAGAGGTTGAGCAGAATCTATAGCGACTGGAAGATTTCTTCAAATCTTTTTTGTTTGTTTCTTCTCGCTATTTTTCTAGTATCCGCAATAGTTTGTTTTAACATTGGATGAATACCTAGAGTAGCTGTTACAACCTTTGCAGTAACTTTTGTAACATATACATAATTGTGTTGCGCCATCTGTAAATTCAACTTGTGCTTCTTGACGTTCCTTAAGTATTTGTCTGACATAATCAGGAACAGAGATTTCTTTTTGACGACCCAATCTGTCTGTATGAGACTCCTTATTAGGTGTCATTATTTTGTTATCATCAATGATTTAATTACAAAAGAAGAAAAGGCGATGACCTCGACTTTGGGATCAAGACACAATAAGACTTTCTAAACTTGTTGAAAACAAAAGCGATGTCAACGAAATAAAACGTATTTATTTTTACTCTAAGATTGACAACCACACACTTGTACAAAGTGGTCTGAAAAAGTTGTTTATTCCATTGAGTGATTTCTGAATTAAGATCGGAAAGCATGTTAAAACAGTGTTTCTAATATTAGATGTTTATGAAAAAAGTCAGGTCAGACTGAATGTTCTGACAATGTCAAATTCCACTGAATAAAAGTACATTACTATAGCATGTAATGGAATAGTAAAAAATATTAAAATAAAAGAACAAACAATTAAATCAAATCAAATATATATTAAATCATATATATATATATATATATAACAGCCTTATATTGGACATGTAGCGTAGTATTAAACATATAAGTGAGGGAACGCAAAACAGAAGTGGGATAATGCATATTACTCAGATGAGAAGAGATTATGGAGAGGATCAAAAATTAAAGGAACGCAGTTCCCACATCACTAGATCATATTGAGCATTTGTAGTTAATACTCCTATTATTTCAAAGAATAATAATAATGACGCATTTGTTTTAGCAGCTTCACCAAATGAGTGCAATGCAAATTTCTCTTCTTGCCATCGTTCATTGAGAACGGTGCAAGACAAATAATATATACACTGCTGTTCGCGAAATTGCATTTATTAAAAAATTTAATTTACGAATTACTGTACACAAAGGAAACACATTACAGACGTTTTGTACACAAACATGCATGATCGGAAAGTGTTCCTTTAACAGAGAGAGAGAGAGAGAGAGAGAGAGAGAGAGAGAGAGAGAGAGAGAGAGAGAGAGAGAGAAGAAATTATTCGCTATATGTACCAATGCAGATTTGTATCTAAGTTTACCACAATCTCTTTTGCATGTTGCCTGGGCTAAATTAATTGCAGACACGTGTGAAATAGGCAATCTGTTAAACGTTCCTCTTAGATATATCGAGGTAGAAGTTCCAAATGATTGGACTTCAAAAGGTCCAATGTATATGTCAATTAACTATCTTCTGAACTTGGGAAGAAGAAACCGATTTGGTAATATGGAGAGTATTATGACGGACTATAATCAATATTAGCATTATTTATCACTTTACAAAGTATACCTTTCATATAGATGGGCACAGAAATATTATAAACTTTTACCATACATGTTGATTTCTTGAAACACGTTACTGCATAGAGTCGCAGTTGCCACCGTCATAGATACTTAGACATTTTCAACATTATTGTCAAGAATAATTAAGAGAGTTCGGGTTTGAAATTATTCATGCTTGTTTTAGACGCAGTTCCACATATGTATGTTGTTGTAGTCTAGATGAAGTTAAAAATGACTTTTACCATGGCCAAATGTTACATACTGCATCGGAATACAATTATATGGTAAAATGTACTGACCATACCATATTGATAAAATAAATGTTTTTGGAACTCTGTCTTTAACCTTTTCCCAGATTATTGAATCACTTACATGCAAATTAGGAAATTTACCAAGTGATTTTGGATTACAAATACAAGCATATCACCAGTGACATTAATGTATAGAGAAGCCTAATAAAACTAATAATTGTACTGTTTATGGTGCTTGTGTTTCATAAATATTGAGTTTTGGATGAAATGGTTCAAATGACAGAAATGACAGAAATGTCGTGACTCATGTTTTGGACAAGCAGATAAAATTAATATTACATTTGGTGTTTTGTGTGACATGCATGTGTACCAAGAATTCCTAAAGATTACATATGTTTTGTCCATGTGTAAAGTATATATAATCATTCCGCACCTAATCCTAAATATATAATCCAATGTCTATTTTGACCAAAGATGAATTTAACTGATAAGAATGATTGTGGGCAGGATCTATAAAATTATCAAGCTGATTCGTCCATAAATTTTGAATTGGCCTGTCGTCAGTAATGTCGATTAATGTTTATTTAAAATCTACATCAAACACTAGATGGATGCATAAATAAACTGTACAGAAACAGCAATAAATATAAAGACATATATAGAAAGACAACTTTTTACGTGTATAGACTTATTCATGATGCATTCAGTACAACAGTTACATACATCAAAGTACAAGATAATTATTTAGTCTCCTTGAAAGGGTCGTCTTGCTAATATTCTTTACACGAAACCCTTGTAACGACAAGTGTCATTCAATCTCCTCATCTTGAAAATGTTTGTGTTAACATCCAGTTTCATTTTCAACTGCAATATAATGACTTATGCAGCTATTTACAAATCCGGTAGGTGATTTGTACGTGTGCAAACTGTATATTCGTTCGCTGTAATTCGTAACAAAATTGAAATGGGGAAACTAAGCAACATTTCATTATAATTGGATTCATTCATCCGTTTTCCATTATCATGCATCCAAGAATCATTTGTATCAAAAACAGTTTATAAATAGCAAGCAATTGACCTTTAACTCAACGATTAACGATTCATGTCCACTACTTACATACTTAAGAAATTTTCGATACTACAATACATATACTTTATTTGGGACATTTTGTCATGAAATAGTACTTTAATATTTACTCGGTCTTTTATGCGCAACAGATACTGAAAATCCAGTTTTGATTTAGAAACTGTCTAAAAGAACGAAACATTTTATGACATCTGTTTTGTTGACTGCTTCTCATGTTCAAGAAAGTTTACAGTTAGTAGTTATCTTTTCCTTATTTGCTTAATTTATGGCACACTAAAATCTGAAAATTGTCTCTGACGCCAATGGTTGTTTATATTACTCAGCTTCTAGTTTCAAGTAATTTGCCATTTTATTAGATATAATCCATTTTTCATAGGATTCATTAGGTATTTCTTAACCTAGTGCATTTCTGAGAGGAATTATTGATATAGTACACTGCATTTAAAAAGCTAGAGGAACGTCTTGCAAAACATTCTTTTAGTCAAATAAATGTATTGCTCGTTGAGATTAAGCACAGTTACTGTAAACAGAGAATAAAATAAATTAGCAAATTTAAAAAACGAACGACGAAAGTATAAACAACATTAACAGCTCAACCACTTGCATTCTTTATATGGCTGTATTCATGTTCTCGAATATTATCATATGTAGTTAGTGTTTGGTACACAGGACTTCCTGCTGACCTGAAACAATAATATGAAAAGCAATAACTATCACATCATGACTAGCCAAGTATCTGCACTCATATGTTTGAGAAACGTATGTCAGTTACCCGTATGTAGATGACTTTTTGTATGATTTCAAAACTGTACTTCACTAGTCTAATTAATAATTGTCACTGAGCTAGTTTCTTTTTTTTGTTAAATACATATATAGTTTGAAGTGTATATGCATTAAATGTTATTTCTATTGCAATTATTTCATCTGTTTCTAGATTACTTTTCCTGTGTTTAACTTACTTTAGATTAAGGTCAATTAAGGAACGCAAAGCCAGCGATATGCACAATATATTAGGATGACAAACAGCCGCTTCATGAAATCGAAGTATATGCAACAAATATGAATTTAAAATTGAAAAAGTATTTATCTAATGAAGAGTAACATTCCCAGGAAATGCTTTAACTAAGATATACTCGTTGAATGTACGACATCAAATGAACAAATTAGATTTGGTTATCATAAAAAGAACTTGCTTTTTGAGGTCCATTGGGAAGGTAAAGACCTGCATGTGTTCCTAATGACGAATTATATGCGCTGGTGTACAACAATATCTACCTATACTGAAAATACTCTATAATCAATTGAATAATTAAGATAATGAATTACTTTTATTCTTTTTGCATTACGGTATATGCAATCTGTTTTCATGTCGTACTGAATAGCATAGTTCTCTATAAATAAGAATTATGTTTCATTTACTGTCCTTATTATCAATGACTACCGCACTAAGGTACATTCTTTCTAAACTATACGAGTAATAGTGTTTGCTTTGTACAGCCGTAACATCACGAGTGGTTATCCAAAATATCTACTACTAAATGCTACTTAGGTTAGAAAAATTGCATTACTCTTCACGTCAGCTAGATTCTAGAATCATCAATCGGACACTAAGAATTTGTACCTTGATATACCTATAAAGAAACTAGATACTTTTGTAACGGGCTGATTGCGTTCTTACATCGAAATGTGTGCCATAAAGGAGTTAAACTTGACATCGGTTCCCGAGGTAAATAAAGTAATGTCATATTGAGTACAGATAACTTACAACGTTTCTGCTTATTTCCTACCATACCAGCGTTAAAAAAATCAGAGATCCGGTTTATAATTTTGCACTGTTGTCATTCCTGTTAATGAAAACATACCCTTTAACCTTTAGAAAGATGGAACAGGGAAACACACACACACACATATATAATGTGCAAGACTGTTATCGCTTGAAAATCAAAATTAAACAAGTGTGATTCACAACATCTGTACATTATAAATAATGCACTAGGACATTTCAAGGCTCACCAGCAGGAACGTTATTGCACCAACTACGACTACTATTACTACTGCTACTTGTACAACTACTACTATTATTTATTATTCCTACTACGGCTACTACTACTACTGTACTGTTACTAGTACTACTACAAGAGTAAAACGTGCCAAGAAAGGACGGATTTCCGATGTCCTACATGTTTAGAGTATCCATCTTCAGATATAATGTTGTCTTTGGTTTGCATCGGTAATAGGTTTAAATAATCCTCTCATTGTTCTAAAGGTACATGTTTACATTGAACATTGGAATGAATGAAAACGTTTGTAGTACATACAATGGATTTATATTTACATGTATATGAGCCAAAATATATGAACATTGTATAAATAAAAAATTCATTTTTGTAACTGGGTGGTCATTTATGCTTCATCCAATTATAAATCAGGCAATTATCCTTGCTGATAACTTATATTGACTGTTTTTAGTAAATGGTAGCCTCTAATATTGCATAATAATACATTTTATATACAGATTAAAGATAGAACTTAGTTTATGCAGTTTTCTTCATTTTATCCATATTGATTGTTAGTTTTGTAGGCAACTGTACTTCATTAGATTCCTAGATAATGCTCCTTGTTTTGGCACTGTAACATTTTCAATGTTAGTGACATAGCCCCACATTAAAATGCTTACGTTCGTACTTTACAGAACTTTAATCTACTAATTTGAATACAGCTTTGTCTTCCATACATTGAAATCGCTGTACATAATTGAAGACTAACCTTGCAAAATATACTAGATCTTAGTTTGGACTGGAAATTTAGCACGAAAGTGTTAACTTGTACCAAATTCATTAGTTATTCCTTTATGGTGCCACATATTTTAATCGTATGAAATTAAGGCAAATGCTATTAGTCACGATATAATATCATTGAAAATAAAATGGAACTTTTCATAAATATTGCAGTATATATTTATTTTAATTTTCGATATCACCGTATTAACAGTAGAGTTCCACTGAGGATATATGTTCAGTATATTTCGTTAGAACTATGTCCTCGATATCTGCAGTCCAATAAGACAATTGGTCTTGATTTTGACATCACATCTTCATGTCAAACGGATTAAATATGATGAACTCAATGTGATGAGTGATAATATGTTCAATATTGTAGTATTTGCTGTGCTCGAACTTTTACTAAGTTATTATTGAAATCTAATATTTCATACAGTTTTGTTTGTATTCGTTCTTTCCGAAAAGGAATACAAGAAATGACCTACCTTGTCTGGTTCTTTTCATCAACTTGACCTGCAATAACTGCAAGAAGCAGAGTTATGAAACAATGTTTCATTTATCCTTTTCACAAGGACTATTAATGCTCTTAATGCAAACATATTATCATTGTTAGTATACGTTATAATATACTGCTTATTATGATTTCACAGAAATGTCACAAATACAAGCAGCAAAGACCAAATACAATTTAATAAAGTAATAATTCTTATATGATTTTAAGTCAACTTAATTATATTTTATTATTAAGATAATCAGCATTATACTAGCCATGATGTCAATCAATAATAACTCCATTTATAAAACTAATTATAAACCAATGACGAAGTTAGTATCAATGATGTATTCTATGCACGTTTAGGTTTTATAATCTTGTAAAGGACAATGAGCTAATTTACTTTTTTTTTTTTTTTTCTTACTTTGTTTCATATATTGTGTACCTTTGCTTATGTGCATGACTATAGATTGTATGTTTAGATAGAGCTATAAACATGGAGATTGACCAGTTCGAAACTCACTTTATACGAATACCCTGTATACAAATTGTGTGTAATTTCTGATTTGATGACAAGTCAGGTGAGTTGTGTTGCGCCGCAAATCAATTAGGAGGTATTGTGGCTGTAACAGAATTGTTACAGAGAGGAGGGTGGAAAAAATGGACAATACAAACACAATTTGTAAAAGAAAATATAAATTTATGTAATAAATTATAAATGAAAAAAAACATGTAACAACACAATAATTCATGCACTCAACCCACAATTACACTCACAACCATTCACAATACATGAACAAATTAAATATTAATACAAAAGGAATCTCAGATGTAAAGGGATCTCTTGGATTATACACAGATCCAAGGATCCTTTACGAAAGTTAAATTAATGCAAGTATGATTTACGAAAAAAATAAACACAAACGACAAACTATACTATCGCACGATGGATTGCGATAACTAGCACGATCATATACTTGTATTCAATCAAGTTGCTAGCTTTTATTGATATCTATGTGATCACTTGAAATATTATTGTGATCTGACATAAGCATGCAAATACAACAATGTATTAAATTATATTACAATTTCAATACACCTATGTGTCTCCCCTGTATAACCGCACGATTCAGCAACAGTTGAATCGTCTCCCAGTTTCCCCGAAAACCTAGGGTTGACCAATACTATTATCGGACGTTACCCTTCACGGATCCACCACAGTTATACGTTCAGACAGCATACAACATCTACCAGAACCAACGGTTCCTCACTCCCCTAGATGTCGACCCGGACGTTTTACAACTCTAAGACAGCTCCGACACTCGGACTTCTAGCTTTCCGGATATTTACACGTTACACAGATGTTGACGAACAGACAGTTCGACACACAGACAGATACTTCAATTCCGTTTGCACAAATTAACGGCACAAGCACATTCAGATATTTATACAGAGATGTTCCAGAACAAACAATAGATGTCCCACAACAAATCAGACGATATCAAAGACGTTTATCAAAAGATGGTATCAGATGTGTTAACAGCTACGGTATCAGAAATGGTATCAACTACGTTAGCAGCTACGGTATCAGAGACGGTATCAACGATGTTATTAGATGCGCTATCAGTGATGTACTTCTACGGTATCAACGACGGAATCAGACGGTGACAGCTATTGTCAGATGTTATCAGATCTACGGAATCAACGATGTTATTAGATCTCCGGAATCAACGATGTTATTAGATCTCCGGAATCAACGATGTTATTAGATCTCCGGAATCAACTATAATAAACAAAACCAGACTAATAATAGTTGTCTCAAAAATAATCTAAGCCGTAGATTACGATATTGCACTTAAAGCCTAATAGTGACTAGTAATTCCAAATATTCCACGTTCATTGCAATAAAGCATCATTATACGAAATGATAATCTGAATAAAATTCACAATAAAACGAAATGTAAATTTAACACTCACCCCTTTGGCTGGAGATTGCAAGACGAGGTTATCTATCCTTCGATTAGATATTTTGGTTCCCGTAAATAATTATGAGAAATACTTCGCCTTATATACTCTCAATAGGTGAACATAAATCACATCGAGCTTGCCGTGCACCACGTAAAACGAGTATTTCGGATTTCATGTAAATTACAAATTGGCACATGCAAATCGTTACACGCCACTTAATCACCCCAGGTAATGCGTGTACGACGAAATCAAGAAAATGGTGAGTTTCGTTTGCAATTCAAGAAGAACAAAAATCAGTTCAATTTTCGCCTAATTCTGTGACAGTGGCATATAGAGATGTATATAAAGAGGATTCAGAAAACAATTGATACATTCCTAATTTAAATTCCATAATATAGTTTTTATAAAAGTTTGCAGATGTATTTGATCTTGTGTTTCAATTTAGATAGAAAAGAACAATTTGATGTTTGTAATGTGCTCATACGATGGTCTGAACTAAAATAACATCATATGACATCTTGTGAATAAAGTCAAAAACGATCTGAACAATGCTATTGTAATATTTCAAAGTTGTTGATACGTTAGCGCGTTCACGATATATAAATCATTCGGAACACTATATTCCTTTAGACGTGTGATATAACGTTTATGATTATTATGGATTTAATTCACAATACTCTAAATTCCTCATAATGATTTTTAAAATCACTTAGATAATTAAACTATTGTTTTCATCTTTGCCAAAAGTAGTCGGTCTTGCTTTGTACAGTACTAATTTTAAGGCCATATATTCACATTAACACATTCAGGATTCAAAACCTAATATTCCTTCTAAAAATCTCTATTGTTTTGAAACTAGTATTATTAGTTTGGATTTAGTTCTTAAAACTTAACGTTCTTCTTAAATATGACACAATAGTGCTAACGACGAACTGGGTAATCATCCAGGATACGAAACTCAAGAGAAAATCATAGAAATTAAAATTGCTAAGGACACTTTAATTTTCCTAGAATGGAAAATTTAAGCGCATGCGATTTCACTATTTGAAAAATCTTAAGTCAACGTGCACGTTTGTGCAATTTCATCCAAAGCGGAGAGAATTATTTCGAATCCTACCTTGGAAGGGTTAGAATCCTAATGAAAACAAGGTATGCGTTACTAAAGCTTAAGAGGCATTCTAATTCAGAAGCTAACGCATCATTGGCAAGGCAAGGAAAAACAAATAGCTTATTCAGTATTTGTTGGGGGAAAATATTTTAGACAAACGCGCTTTGGTTTTGATTAGTCAGTCTCTATCTGGCTCCGAAACCAAATTTTTAAGATGCGGATGAAAACGAACGGAGAGTTAAGAAACCTTTTATATTAAAGTTGAAATGCCAAAAATCATACTTCACAAAGAGGATAGACAAAACGAATGAGAATGCTGAAAAAAATGCAAGAGAGAGAGAGAGAGAGAGAGAGAGAGAGAGAGAGAGAGAGGAGAAAGAGTTTGAAGCAAAGGAAAGAGGAAAAAAAGAAATGTGAACAAAACTGCAAAAGCAGAAAGAAGTTCGAGAAATGAACATGCATGGAAATTTTAATAACAATAAATGCAAACAGAAATACAAGAATGCGAAATTAAATAAAAGTAACCGCATTATCAAAAAGTGCAGGTTTTTAAAATAATAAATAATTACCCTTTTTAAGGAACAAGAAACGTTTATGCATAATTTCTTCATTTTCAGAAAATTGCTGAAAAATGTAAATGGCCAAGAGAGTAAAGAATTGATTGCATAGCAAACGTTACGAATTATCTTGAATAGAAAAAGGCAGAAAATGTTCTAATATTATATCTGGAGATTATTCCTTGAATCACGAAATTTCATTTGCCAATGACATTTCCTCTTAGAAAGTATTTGTTAAAAGCCATCTCAGTCGTATACGATTACTCCAAAACTTCAACTTTTAAGACAAGAACTAATGATAATATTGATAATACTGATCGGAAATCCGAATCTCTTCGTATACGCACGTATTACAAAAAAGCACACTATTTATGATTTGAAGACACAAAAAAGAAGACAGAACAATTGAAAATGATATTATTTCGAAGAGGTCATGATCACGGTCATATATTGAAAGCAATGCATTTTTAATACAATAAACTCTAGTATGAAACTATTATAAATAGTTATTAATCACTCATGTCAAACGGGCTGTATATCACGCATGGGTGATTAGGCAAATCCTGTGGCTATGAAGATTTTAAGGGTCCCTGGAGCTTGTCAAAGTCTTGTATTATCAGGCAATGTGCCTTTTTTTGAAATATGTTTGTGCTAAGTGTTTTCGTATTCATTAAGCGACTTTGTTACCTTTCCTCCCCATTATGTAAATTTGTCATCATACACAGTTTCAAGACCCGTTACAGTCGGAACAGTGTTGCTTTACTCATCGAGATAATTCATTATTACAAGGCAATGCTCTAGCTGGAGATAAGGTTTTGGTTTATCCACATATACGTAGCAAGCTTTGTTTGAATCAGAAATTGTATCCTGATGAAAATGACACATGTATTGGTCCATGAACAGTTTTTGAAAATCTCCACAGGAAAGCTGTGAAATATTCACGTCCGATCGAAGAAACTTCAACATTTATTCTTGAAAGTCGAAGGAGTTAAAGGGCTTGATACTGGCATCGAGCTTCAAAAACTTCTCGTTGTTCGGTACGCATGTTGTCGGGGTCGCAGGAGTGAGACTCGAGCAAATGGGGTAGAACAGCGTGTTGATTGACTTCAGCATTGAAAAAGTGTGGAAAATAGCATTTAACCATTTCTGGCAACCCAAATGTTTAAGGCATTCGACTCAATGGCATAGCTAAGTAACTCATCGAATCTACAAATCGTGATTGTCCCACTTACATGAAAATGATTATGGTTAGTTCGTTCGGACCTTCTGTACTTTGTTTCGTATAGTTTCTCAAAGAAATTGCCCTTTGTGTCCCGAAAAATTGGGAGCCATTACCGTAGCATAGCGATGACAATCTCCTTAACATTCTATGTCTTCCTGTCTCCACGTCTCGTCGAAGGTGTTTAAGATTCATTGGGCAAACTCGGACAGCATGTTCGGCCCTCAAAAGATTATTGTACGTCCTGCAATAATCTTGCTACAGTTAGGGCAATGACTAACGATCGGCTCTTTCATGCATTTCACACATGGTCGGTGAGTCATGCAAAAGTTAGGAATTTGAATGGCGGTCTCCGGAAGTTGATTCTATTAATTGGAATAAACTAAGTGAAATACACGAAGCAACGGATAAACTTTGCGCAAAATCGACCCTTCAGAATCAGTACGATTACATAAATGGTAATGGACGAAATATTTGGAGTGTCTTCTTTACAGTGGTGTACATTTTGAGTGACTGAATGCACAGATAGATTCAGAAAATTAAATCGGAGTCATCTAGGGGTCAGATTGTGACGGGCGCGAGTTAGGTACCTTGTGTTATATTGTGAGTATATACGTGAATTTACTCAGAATCAAGTGCCTGTGGACACAGTCTCTGGATTTGACAAGCATGTTTTTGGTGTGAACCATGCGTCTTCGAATGTTGTTGGTAATGGATATTGCTAACAAACGTGCGCTGACAAACAGGACAATGCACTCGTTGTTGTCCTTCATCCAGACTGGGTTAAGAGGCCAAACATCTTGAGCATTTCGATCCACACTACTTGAGTTGATATCAATTGTAATACCGATAGTCACATTTCTCACAATAATAAATGCATCCCAGGAATCCGGCGATACTGGTGATATCATCGAAATGTTAATCGTGATAATGGACCTGGATGTATTTTCCATTTTTGATGAAATCTTTTTTTCCATTTTATCAAACCTAGGACTCATTTGAAATTAAAGTAAAGATTTTCTACTCCTTTGATTGATTATGAAACAGCTAGTGTGCACACTGAATTAATGTGCAAAATGAAGCATATAATAAGCTCAAAACCCAATGCTTTATAATAAATCTTTGCTATCCACATCAATCTTATAACCCTACCGATTATGACCGACATGTATCTCTATCAATTAGAAATTGTAAACTGTTTAACTCAATAAAATAAAGCTGATTACTGACACGTATGATTGAAACAATATTCAAATCATTTTTGGATCTTGAAAATGTGATAATTGTCTGCAAAAGTCCATCCTAGTCACTGTGTGTTGGCCAGCTGAACATTTTTTATCATGATGGGGGTCAAAGAGCATTAAACAAAATTGCTCTTGTTTCACACATTTAAAAGTGTGGTTGACATCTCACGCAGTCTTGCCTGGGACTATTACAACTTCTTCTGACCACATGGGCCATATCCATAATGGAAGTTAGATTAAAATCCAAAACAATGCAATTCAAAAGATGGAAAAACTAAGTTTAACCAGTTCATGCAAAACATTTCGTCTGTTGGAATTCAGATTGATGGTGTAGGCAAATTTGCGTATAATATAAGAATATAGGAACATTATAAATGATACAGTTATAAGTATTATATGTTATGCCAGCGAATCAATCACATTATGCAAAGACAACATAAACTATGTACTTGTGGATGATATGTGGTGTTTGCTGCTCTAACCCCAAGGCAAAAGCAATATAACTTACATGTATTTTTACCATTGATTGTTCTGCCTAATTAATGTGACATTTTTCTCGTAAACAATGATACTTAGGCACTTGCTTTTGGAATCCACTGTCCATAACGAGTTCCAATACACAGAGATCCGTTAAATTAACACTTCAAAACCAGGATAGCATAAGTAGCAAGTATTTTAAGAATAGTTCATGTTTTCGACATTATATTGTAAGTTAGGATTTTGTATGAAATTCATGTCAAGTAGAAAGTACAATGTGTATACAGATATATGCGACCTTGAATTTTCATTAAAGGCATCACTACTGAAGTTATGTTGCAATGCAACAAGCTATAACTCATCGAACTACCATGTTACATTGCCGAATAATAATTTAATAATAATGACTTTGCAAGTGATAATAATACTCAGATAATGCTGTAAAATGTCAGCTTACTGTCAAGTTCTTGATAGTGTTCTTCCTCTCTTTTCCTGTTCTGCACAACGTCATGCTTCTTGTTTCTGAAATAATTGATTGAACATACACCATTTTGTGTTGCTTTTGAGAAAACAAAGTTCAAACAAATAAATGAAAGTACGACACTATATTAACCTATTTACTGCTCATTTGCAATGTGAAAAACTCATATATAGACTATAATGACTCTCTATTTTGAATCCCAAACAATTCTATTCAAACGTCATACAATATTACATTATATACTGTCCATGATCGAAATGCAACGACATCTGTGAGTTTTGTTTTTTTATGGTTTATTGCCATCTGTGAGAATATTAGAAAAAAGTTTCAGGGCTTAAATTCATCATTAAAAAACAGAAGAAACTGATTTAATTGAAAATAATATTGGACTTGAACTGAAATACTGCTGAACATCTTCGTTAAAACCCACTAAACACAAATTATTGATGAAAACATTGCGTTTAAAATTTACAATTGTAGGAAAAAATAAGCACTCAGTTTTAATGAATATATGGAACACCACCCTTCATAAAGAAATGATACAAATCTTACAACAATTAACTTTTGTACATATTTATCAAATATACGTACTCTGTTTATTAACAATATTCAAGAAGATAATCCAGTAACTGACACCCAGGGTAAATACACATGAAAAATCTGTATAGTATATTACATGCACGTGAGAGTTCATTTGATATCACATTTTATTTTTCCTTGAAGAGCAAGATATCAAGCTGGTATTCAGGCAGCAATTAAATCCACATGAATTATTTGATTTTTAAATTCATTTTGTTAATGATAGTAAGGGAATCATGATAATAAAAATCAAGCAAAGGAGAAAGAGCCAAATTTTAAAACAATTCGAAGTGTTGCAAGACAAGTAGTAAAGTCAAATTTCTAAATTGTGTAATATTGATTTTTTTTTTTGTGTTTCTTACTTTTCTAAGAACATTATACTGGATGACCCAAATAATTTGTTATTTCTTCGATGAATACTCCACCATACGCTACATCAATTGCATGAACAAAGAATTTAAATAGTGCGTGTGTGGAGAGAGAGAGAGAGAGAGAGACAGAGAGAGAGACAGAGAGACTGACATAAATAAAGACAGAGAGAGATCATTCAGTTAGTAAAGGAAAAGCGGGTCAACCTTTATTTGGTCAACAGTTAGGATATTTTACCATGGCTATATATTTTCAAATATATAGTAGAATTTTTGTCAATGAACTTTCTATACACAGTTTATATATTTTAATCTCCGATGAACTTCTTTATTAAGTGAAATTACCGTTTTATGTAAATACTAATTTAATTTTATTAATAATACCATGTTAATCAACATTTTTCACTGAATAATAAATTGAAATATTCTTTTTTTTTTTGTATTTAAAAATCAGTGAGTCTGTTACATATCTAAAGATTGCAATATGTGTCTTTCTCCTGATACGAGATTAATATTCGTCTGAACTATAACTGACTAATTTTTCAAAACATTTTAACTTACCTAGTACTTTCCTCTACTGATTGATGATCTAAAACATTATCAAAAAGAATATTGTATTAATAACACTGCAGACTGACAAATAATGTTCTACATCCTATTGTTTGCAATTGCATTTCAGTGATTCATAATCATCAAACATGTAATTAAATAAAATAATGTTAATTCAATCGGTCACTCTAGTGTGTTTGGTTTTAGTTTCATACAATTTTATTGCAGGGTTTTAATTTTTACTTTGTATATTGAATGAAGAATATTATGTGCACTGTCTTTTTATTTTTATTTTATTGCATATGCTTATCTTGAGGCAAAACTATAGTCTTTACTGCAAATTACAAAAACAGCTTTCTATAGAAGTATACAAGTCACATCGATCAAGCATTTTAGCTTTTAATTTCTATATTTCAAATACTACAAAGTATTTTTATCATCTTATGTAATTTAGTTTTACGTTGAACATTCCTTAGTAATGGTCATATTGTCATCACTCATGAATGCAAATTAACTAGATCAATTAAACACACTGAAAGTGGTAAGTAAATGGTTTGAGTGGTCTCAAAAGCAGTATGTAGATGCACAGAAACATGGTACGAAAGTCTGAACTGAAAACCCCGAATAATAAAATCCTATAAAAGCAGATAAAATGCATAACAACAGAAGAAATGTACAATATGCTTCCAAAATGCAGTTAACATTCTGCAATCTAAACTGTATAAAACAAACGTTGGTTTGATGGCAATGTAATCAGTTTGTCCCACAGCCTTCTATATGGTCTTCAATCAAATTTAATCATATTAAATGGGCATAATTCTTGGCACTAGACAGATTATATGATGTTCACATAACACAGTAACAACTTCATTAAAAATTAGAATAAAAGAAGTGACCCCCAAAAAAAAACAAATAAAAAGAAGATGGTGAATGCACAAAACAAATTTATTAAGATCCTGACAGATTAGTGCTTCGAAGATGAAAGTAATGTGAATTAGAAGGAAAGACTTACCAACATTTAGTAGCACTACCAACTCTAACTGTTAGTAAAATGGCAAAGAAACCAGCATTTTTCCAATGACATCTGATTACTGTTTAATGAACATATTTCTCATAATTTATTACTTTATCGGAATTTAAGGAAAACAACAGAAAAGATTAAATAAAGACTGAGTTAGAACAATGCAAGAAAGTGATATGAAACTAAAATGTGTTGTGCATTAGAATAACTTATATCCACTTTAGCATGGACTGGAGAAGAACAACTTCAAATAATTTACATCATTTTAAAAAGTTCACCTTAAATCATTCTAAAAATAAACCAACTTGTATTGCTTTACTGTGTTTATGTCCTCCTCAGTCACGGTACACTGCGACACAACCGAGCGAGAGAACAAGTTATCAAGTTTGTATCTATGAAGTATTTCCTTTTATATTTTAGCGGCAATTTAATTTACATTCTTGCAAGACCACATTCGAAGCAGTTTGTTTAATTTCATTAGGAAATCTCATATTACAATAGATCTTACCATGATATTTGTTTCGTCTCCTGTAAAGTATTACTCCAACCACTGCAACTACAATCGACACAAGCACGGCTGAACCCAGAAGACCTCCAAGTAAAGCACCATCAGGTCCATTATGTGAAGTATCTTGTGGTTCACTGGCTGAAATCAGACATGATGTCATTTGTGTGAAATGCAAATCATTGCAGATACAATTTTTATAAATGAATCTATGCCAGAGGGGGATCTTCCAGGGAGTTATAGAACATGATCATGTGACCAGGTTAGGGGAAATGGGTTGTTTTAGAAATAGATGTCCAGTAATTCCTAACAGACAAATATAGGTTTAAAATTATATAAAGGTACTTTGGAAAACATACTAGAGGTGTTTACAATGTTAAAAACATTTTAATTTATTACATCCTGTATTGCTTGTGCTGTACATACTGGCTTTACACAAGATTAATTAACTGGCATATATAAATATTAAAATCTTGTTCTGACTAACTGACACCATTCTATGAGTAATTGCAACTTAATGTCTGCTGTGATATATGTATTTATCTAAGGCATTTCTAGAGGAAAACCTGAATATAGTTTTAGGAAAGGTCTAGGATGGTTTCATCAGTTGTGCGGACAATAAATTATTCAAAACATTCTGCACGAGCAAATATGCTCACAACAAATGTACGCTGTCTTGCAAAACATTATGTGTGGTACCAATATATTAATACTAAGATATTCATTATGTAGATTGTATAGTGTGGTAAATATGAGTTAACTGTATGACAGAAAAAATATGAATGTATATCTGCTTAGCAATATAGGTGCATAACCAAGATACAAATCGTTACTCACAGCTAGATAATGCCTAAATAAATTGCTAAACATAAATAACTTAAATGCTGCTAATATCTACCAAGCATAGCATGTCGCAGAATATCCTTGTTATTCAAGACAAGAACGGTATTTAGAATATACAATATTAAACGTTCTTTTTTATTTTGAAATATTATTCAGTTCTGGGAGCTGAAAACCTAAATAAAAAGATAAATGAAGTCTAGAATAGTACTTTCATGTATATAATTAACATTTGAGATTGTATATATTAATAACCATAATTAGTAGTAATTATTTATTGCAAAAATCTGTACTTACAAGACCTATGTATAAACGCTTATTACATTTATTATTAAAAAGGTAGCAAAGATCTTGACAGGTTTGAGGATACTCCCATTTAAGAGGTTGTTCAGATTGTATATAAGAAAAATTAGGTTATTATCCATTGAATGGGTTAGATCATGTGATTTCTTGTACGATGCTGAAGAATTGAAAATTACTACGCAGTATTAATGACCACATGTGTGTTTTCCACTATGAGTAGCTAGGACCACAGAATTTTCATTCTTATTTCTTGTGTGCTTTTTTGTAATATCTAGGCTGCATTCATATTTTAAATCGTATTTACACATATTTGAGAGTAAATATTTGTTTGGATTATTCAGTAGAAATAAAAAGTGCTCATTGTACTAAATATTTCTGATTATTGTGAATTATACAAAGGAGTTCATCACAGTGCCTTTTCAATACATCAAGATTGTTAGCTGGTCTGTACATTCGAGAATTTAAAATTCATATGGAACATTTGATTCATTAGGACTAGAATAGTATATTGTTAGGATTCGTTTCAGTTCATAAAATTGTAATTTCTCTAACATGTGAACTTATAACTTTGACAAGTATTTGTGAAGTTTTACTAAGCTTGTTGTCTGCTTCTTTCTGTTACATAGTTTTTGAAGATAGAGTTGTAACAATTATGGACTTTTGCTAGACTATACACTTGTAGATAACACAAACAGGCGAAAAAAGGATTTCCATTGGAGATATTCACTAACATCATCTCAGTACTAAACTCTAATAGCTGATTCAAAGCCATCTGAAAATACAAATGCTATTAATATATTTTAAGAGGGATAGATGTATTCCTAAAATATGAATTTGCAAAGAAATCATAAACAAAAAAGGGAGATGTATATATATTGCCTTTATAGAGCTCTGTGTAACAGAATTGTAACCGAGTGGGTATAGGATCAAATGAATAATTCAAATACAATGCGTGAAAGATAAAAATGTATTAACTTAATAAGTAAAGAAAAATGTATGATGTAAAATTACAATGATTCTCACACACGCTCAATATACCCTTGATTCAATCACTCTATACTAGCACACATTGATAATAAACCATTAATATATATCTCTCTGATATACAGCTAAACGAAACCTATAGTACACACTAAAATAATCAAGTAGACAATGCTTGGGATTTAAAAAATCTCAAGTTTTCAAATACGTTAAAAATGTTATGCACTGTCTGTAAGATTCATAAATCTCCTGGAATTCATCTAAGATTCAAAATAATCTTATGTAAATACAAATATACCAATTTAAACAACAATTGGAATAAACATATGCTTTTTTACCCTTGTACAGTCGCACGATTCATCCACCGATAAACCGTACAGTTTCACCACGTTCCTTGGGTTGAGACACTTCTATCGGCTGTTCACACCCTTCACGGATCCACTACATATACAATCAGTCATACGTATACACGACAGCATACAGCTCTCTTGTATTAGCTACGTCTACAGTCGTGGCTTCACCACATGTACAGACATACGTACATATAGACATCTAGATTGCTCGTTACATTACCTCGTAACCACGTAACGTCGTAACCACGTAACCACCTCGTAATCTTGTAACCTTGTAATCTTGTATTTAAGCCCAATGGCTTTTTGAAATACGTGAAAATACGTGCTCTCTTCAGTAGATCTAATTGATCACTCCCTTGATTAAACCTTAATCATGCTTAATTCAAAGGACAATGAGTAATATTCACGGTAAAATACCCATGCATATCGTGATAATGATGTTTGTAGCAGTAGTTTACGGCGGAGAGACATATGTTTTGTTCCATCGCTAGTCTGGAAAAAACACCTGTTCATTCCAGACAGCGCTATAAGCGTGCACAACACAAATTAAATATTTCTCAGGCAATACAAAAGTTGTTTTTTTTTCTTTCTAATTCTGTAACACTCTGCATATAATGAAATATATGTCCAATCCCTAACATCAAATAGTGTCGGTAGTAGAAAGGATTGATCTAACTCATTTGACTAAAATCAGTAAGCTACTGCAAATTAAATAAGAAAGTTAGTACACATGGCTAAATGGATTCAAAACAATTCATATCTGCTTCCATTAGCTACATCAATGTAAGAGCTCATGATCACCTACTTGATCAAAAGAGAGAAGTGCATCAAATATGTAATTTAACTTATACATATTCAAATCATATTCCACCATGATTTCATTATACAAATTTCAACTGATTACCTGACATCAATAACAATAAATGTTCCAAATAAAATTATTGACAAGTAGTTATGGACAGCCAAGTGTTTGTCTTAAATAGAGCATTATGATTTATTCACTATGCTCCCTTTCAACGACATCAAAAGGACAATGAACCGAAGTAGGCAATGACACATCGTAGCGTGTCTTGAGTTAAACTAGTTCTTTCAAGAAAACATATGGATTCCTTTGAAACAATTAATAAATCTTAAGTATCACTAAATGAAAAAGTGTGTTAAAATCTAACAGAAGCAGTAATAAAAAGCGTATTGCCATTCTAAAGATGATGTGAAATATTTCAAATTGCACTTGTACTCTTTTGCTTTCTGATATATGTTGTGAATTCTTTGTATGTGTGTATACTAAATAATAATAATACTAATAATTTAAGAATAATAATACTTTATAATGCTCATTAGTCAAGCATTATTCTCCCATGAGGCCCTCTTATGAAGAGTATAACAATGCACATTATATGAAGATATAGTAATAAAATACTAAATTCCATTATATATTAACAAACACATGCATGCTGATGATATCTGTTCTTAAATACTCTAATATTTTCAGCTGATTTTGCATGTAGTGGAGGCTTGTTCTACAAAACTGTACCAGAGTATTAAAATATTTTTTAAAATTGCTCTGTTCTTGGTTTTGGTGCTAGAAGGTTTCTATGTGATATTGATATCAACTGGTATTGTGTTGATGAAGGCTTGAATAAGTCCTGAAGATACTCTGGTGCAGTTCCATGTAGACATTTATATAAAAACTGCTTTGTGAAAATCTATCCTGTCATATATTTGAATTGTGTAAACAATATTTTTGAGAGATGATCAATAGATGCATTTAAAATTATGAGCGCTGTTCATTTCTGAAGTTTATTAATCATGTCAAGCTCAGATTTAGCAGTTTCCCCAAACATTTGAACAACAATCCCTTGTTGGAAGAATATATGACTTGTAGTATATATTGCGCATTTCCATACGTAAATAAGTCATGATTCTGCTGAGAAGACAATTTTTGATAACAGTATTGTACAAAGCTACTCAATCTGCAACAATATCTGGCAGACAGGTTAATGGCCAACACAGTGGACACGGTCACTGATTATAACACTCCCCAAAAAAGGTAATCTCCAGCTGTGTTAAAATTACAGAACTATCAGTTCGATCAGCCATGCTGGTAAGGTGATGCTAAATATCATCTTGAACAAACTGAAACCTCAAGCAGAATAAATAATCGCTGAAGAACAAGAAGAGTTCCGGAGTGGAAGAAGCACAACATAATAAATATTCAATCTCAGGGTTAGGTGTGAAAATTCTTGCAACAACAACACGACACCTACCATGTGTTCATAGATTTCAAGAAGGCTTTAGACAGAGTGTGGCATGAGACATTGTGGGCCACAATGAAGAAGTACAACATGGGTCAAAATTCAAACAGCTGTATGCCAGGGCTACCTGTGCAGTAATTGCTCAAAGTTCTGTGGGGGACTGGTTATAGACAACAGTTGGTGTACGCCACGGCTGTCTCCTGTCACCCATGCTTTTCAACATTAACGAAGCCCTGGAAAACCACTGTGGGACAGTCAGCATTGGAGGGTATAATACCACCAACCTATGCTTTGCAGATGACATTGATGGGCTGGCAGGCAGTGAAGATGAGCTTGTTACCTTAGTGAAGAACCTGGATGAAACATCTTCCAGATTTGAAATGGAGATTAGCGCCAAGAAGATAAAGCTGATGACAAATAGTGGCAAACAAATCTTAGTCAAGATTAAAGTCAAAGAACAGGAACCAGAAACAGTGAGCCAGTTAAATATATTGGTTCCATAATCACCAAAGAGAGGTCAAAAGCAGAATTTGTGTCACAAGCAGCACAAACAACGGCAGCTATGTCAAAGCTAAGACCCATCTGGAGAGACCAGAATATCTCTGAAAACTACACTCACACTACTGATAGCACTAATAATCTCAGTCTATTCTGAATCATAATGAAACACAAAACAAAATTTAAATGCTAAGTCCAGGACATGTTTGCATGGAAAGTTTAAGGTGAGTGGTTCATTCCTTTTTTTATAACACAACATTTCAAGACTACATAATCGGGTATTATATATAAAGAATCAGCGACCTCTTGACAGGGGATGTGTCTTTAAAAATGGCGCAAGCCTTTAACCAATGCATCAAAAGATTTAATGAAAAAGGATTTCAAAAAGGGCTCTGGTGTTGCTTGTTTTTCCTTCTTCTCTCATCTGAAAATTAACATATTTGTAAGAAAAGAGTAATATTTGATTACATGATTCATAATTCCAAAGGATCCTAGAGCCTAATATGTATAAATATGATGATTTTCCAGCAGGAGTTCATTTTAATCTGATGGGGGAACAGAATTTCAATAGATCCAGGGAAAGACCATATATATACATTTATATATATACATTCATATACAGAGAGAGAGAGAGAGAGAGAGAGAGAGAGAGAGAGAGAGTAGACCCAGAGAAACAAATCAACTCATTATGAATGATTGTCTTAAGATAACAGAAACATAAACTCATAATTTACAAAACAAAAATTATAGCTGTATCAATATTACATACTCATGTGAAATATGAGAAAAAGAAACTTACCCGTTGCTTTTAGAATTAATATCAAAGGCAACATTTCGCCAACAGAGTTTTCTACATGGACTTGGAATGAGCCAAAGTCTTCCCTAGTCATATTTTTAATCTCCAGAGTCGCTATGTAGCCTGGCTGCAGTATGGTAACTGAATAGAAGTCCACATTCACAAGTGTGCTGCTTAGTAAAATGTTATACTTTTCTGAGCTCTGAAGTTTGTTTAATGTACTACCATTGTGTTTGTACCACATCACTTGTGGATCCAGAAGGCTACTAAAAAACTCAATAACAAGTCTACCGGAGTGTCCATTCTCTGCATAGAAACTTCTATCTATAGATGTTACCCGAGGGATATCTGTATGTAAAATAACATTCATATTTTAGAACTATATTATAATAATGACATATTTTGAAGCCTTTCACAGCTGGAGAAAAGCAGCTTAATTAATGTGTATCCCCCTCACCCAACAAACAAATCAAATGCAATTTATTTCAAGCATAAGATGCCATTGATGAATAACACAATTATCAAATATATGCAGTACATTTAATGCCTTCTGTGAAAATGTTTTGCTTACATATTCACTGCAAACCTTTCTGGTACCATTTTTGAATTTGTAATTCTTCTTTAATACAATTTCTCTCCAATTAAGCCCTTTTCCTATGTGTTCATATCATTTCTAACTGTTTTATGATTTTCTCTACAGTTACAAACCATCATCGCATCTCTTTATCCATGAATATTATCCCTATCTTCCTTTTTGCAAGTTTCAACCCATATTTTTTATCTTGAAGTTAGCATTATTAATATTATGATTAAATATTATTATTATTATTATTATTATTATTATCTTTATTATTATTTAAAATCTGTATAATAACCAGCTGTCAATTTATTAAATAAAGGCTTCTTCACAAAATCAATCACCCATTCATCCGTCTATCAAATAACAAACAGGACAGAAAAGAAAAGGCATTGATTGAAAAGCATGAAATAATTGAGGAATAAGAAATGGCTGCATACAGTATATATATATATATATATATATATATATATATATATATATATATATATATATATATATATATATATATATATGTATGTTAAAGATTATAAAAAGTTCAATATGTAAGATAGACTTGAAAAGTTTTTGCAACAATACACTGTGGATTACTAGTAATTCCATGACTAGTTAATTGGACATGAGAGTGTCAAGAACATTGTACATATATTGCTACTAAAATTTCTATCTATGCATGTAATGTGGGAATCAAGGAACAGAAAATATGCAAACATATACAAGATACATTAGCCTTGAGGCTTTATAAAACATTTGAACTAATTATAAATGAGTAACCAGTTCATATTGATCTGCAGTGACAGAACAAGTCCATGACTACTATATTATTGGATTCCAGAAATAAGGTAAATAATTAGCAATAAACAATAATCTTTGGTTTTCGTTTAAATATCATAAATAATGGGACTAACCTGAATAATCTGAACTATGTCAGGTACAAATTATTATACATATTTCATGGATGAAGCACAAAAAGAGGATTTTATGTCAGCACAAGTCCTTCAAAGGGATTGATAATATGCTGGGGGAACAGAGCATAATTTCACATGATCCAATAAAAGAACATTTCTTCATTTTCCCTGTATGGTGATGAAAGCACTGGTGATTTTCTTCTCCATTGATGTCTTCAAATTAGCTGATGTAGTGTACATATTGGAAATTTGCTTAGCAACATTTTCACCTTGGACAAACTAGTTGTGGATGTGTCATATTATTTATGCTAAATCGATTACAGTATCAAAATAAATTATATAGCGATGGTTTCTGGACACTTTTGTATTTTTTTTTATACCCTAGCATGATAGCAGCAAAATGAACATGTATTACACCTAAGTTTAATATTATTTTTAAAATAAACATTGGCAAATATGTAAACAAGTTTCCATACTAGTTCATACTTTTTAAGTGTAGCATTAAATATCAGTTCAGTTCGCTATTAGAAAAATATTGAGAATAACTAAATCTCAACTAAGCTTTCAAACACCTCATTCCCTCTTGATTGTGTTCTCCATGATAAAAACAATTTGCAAACAGTTGTTTGTATGTTTGGGTAGGCTTTTTGATAAAAATAATGGTTAGATCTAGCTGCACATGAAGAGAATCAAGTTGCCAAAAATGTGAATGATGATCTTTAAATACAATTCAACGCAGTTTGTTACTGTATCAAAATGATTTTACTGCCGTAACATCTATTTAAATTTCTGTGAAATGCACATCTATGTTTCTTTTGATAACACTGTTTAAATGTGATTTATTCTGTCTTACTTTCTTATGGAGAAAAAGAAATATTTATTTCTGAGTTGCTCTTGCATTGGACTAAGCACATCAGGCACACAGGTTTACATTTTGATTGATTTAAAAATAATTAATTCAGTATATATTTAACTTTCAATATTTCACACATATTTTGTATAAACATATATGCAAACAATTTTTTACTGATAAGAAATACAGCAATTCAACTATATAATTCAACTATATATATATATATATATATATATATATATATATATATATATATATATATATACTTTTATGTTTAAAATGTTTTTTACTTTATATTTTCATTTAGAGTCATGAACTTTGAGGTCTGAAATAAAGAATTCGTATCTTCTTATCTTGTACTTACCTCTTATCCATACAGTGCCATTAGCTGATTTATCCATTGAGCCCTCCTCATACTCAGGTATTCCATTGCTAACAGTACATGTATATATTCCAGTATCCATGTAGGTGGGGCTGGCAAACTGGTAGATTATCATCCCTGTGGAAATGTAATCAAAACTCAGCTGTCGAATCTTGATGCCGAAATAGAGCGAACTATGTATCAGTCTGAATGCGTATCGTTCCGGTACTCCATGGGCTGAACACTTTATTAAAAGCCCTTTCTCTGTGTAACTTCCATTGATACTTTCAACAATTACGTGTGGGGGATCTGTATACATACATACATATATATATATATATATATATATATATATATATATATATATATATATATATATATATATATATAAGAGTTGTAGGTTCAATAATTAAAGCACACTAACATATAACAATGAAGGAAAGCTGATTTACCACAACTATTTTCCTTTCTTATATTTTGTAAAAGATGAAATAGGATAATGACATTTTGAAATGATGATCATAATTCCAATTTCAACTCGATGTTCTGACAACCTTACACTGATATGTAACTTACATAAATCGGAAAGACCACATCATTTGCATCACATCTCATCTGATTCCATGAATCAAATACATAGACCCCTGTTTATGAAAGATTGATCAGAAAAATTTAATTTTTCATCCTAAAAATTTAAGTAAATTTCATCAATAAAACTAGGATATTTGCAACAATGTTTTCGTGGTTTTACGGTGTTTCAGTTATGTTATGGGAAATGATAAATGATCTGGCATATGCTATCAAAACTGTGGCATAAATCATAGGAAAATGTACATTGGACAGCAGAGAGCCAAATGTGAAAGCATAGTAAAAGCCTTCTGGGAGAGAAAATGATTAATATACATGTATATCAAGCAAAGCGAAGTAAACTTGAAGTTATATATTTGTTAATCCATGTCAGATGCTTAATGTTTAATCAAGTATATTATACTTAAAGAGAAAGTAGTATATCAGATCCATCAGAAATGGTATCCATATATTGGATACACTTGATTACACATTAGGCATTTTACACGGATTAAAAATTATATCACTTCAAGTTTACTTGGCTTCGCTTGATAAACAATATGCTTTATAGAAATGACAGATATCAACAATATGTCCATTTACAACTGATGGTGGAAAATGTGATTTAATGTGTTCTTTCCCGTATAGTGACATTGATAATGAACCTGTCAAACCCCAAATCAGCACATTTCATCATTATCACTTGCTCCAGTTATTCACAAAGTTTGCTAAATATGAATAGTGATGAGCTCAAGTAATAGTGCAGAAATCAACTGTCAGATATACCTTACCCAATAACATTTAGATTTTCAAATTAATATGGTTCTTCTGTACACTGCATGCAAGCCGGTGGCAACACTTAGTTGTTTTGGACATTAGGGAACTTATTATGTTGTGCAGAAGCATAACTTGGTGGGTCAACACATAACCTGGATTTTCAAGTTAAATATCTAATGTGGCATTTTTATGTATCTTCTAATGACTCTTGTGTATATGTATCCAAAAGTATACACAGTTAAATGATGGCTGTAAAAGGAAAAAAGCAATTTAAATATTATGTCCTTCAATACATAAAGCTTATTGATGCATGTCAAATACCTTCTAGTCATGATGTACGAGTATATAAAGATTCATTTATGAATTTCAAGAAAATAAAACAAAGGAGCTGAAGGTATAGTGTGATTGAACAATAACCTGACCTTGGATAACACTCATGATATCACTTTATATGATTATCTGTAACTCATATTTCATCCCTTAATCAAAAAAGACATTAAAGTTTGACTAAAAAAGAAAAATGTGATGGAAATATAGAATATGAAGCCCTATGTGACCTATGATATTGCCATGTTGTAGAAATATACCATGCTTCAGTCATTAATCTCTTTAAAGTTATAATGCAGACATAAACATTTTGAATAAAAACAAATTCTGTTGTTGAACCATAACCTTGCAGGAACACTAATATGGGATGATGCACACTTTGTTTTTAATTTACCATTAGAGAAAATGTAATTCTTTACCAGCAAATTACTTTAAATTTATCAAGTGGAAGCATATGTGTTAAAGATGAGTGAAAAAGCAAATATTATGTCCCCATCATTTTGATGAAATGGTGGTGGCACAATAATAAAAACAGTAATACTAACAATGCTCATTACCAATGAAAACAATATCAAGAATAATGCTTAATCATCATCACAAACAAATATTATTATTATTATTATTATTATTATTATTATTATTATTCTTGCAAAGCTGATGTCATTATACAGTTGCTGTGAAACGGAGATCTTAGAAACATGAAAAATTGTCTTCCGAAAGTAGGTGTCCTTAATATGCAGGTTAGTAGTCTGAATGTACTCTTCAACTAGTAAATTTAAGAATTTTGAGTGTTGCTTAAATGCGAAAAGGTAGAGGTTCTTAAAAATAATAATACTCCTTAGGAAAAGAAAGTTCCCGTAACGGACTGACACTCTGCTCCAGGATGAACTAGATACGATGAAATAAAAATTTCCATATCATCCGGATTTCTATATGGAAGGAGTATTAATAACACTTCTCATGATGGTCCTCATGACAGCATCATTGAATGTCTAATAGGCACAATTTTCAGTTTGAACCAACTAGACAATGGATGAATTTGTGCACAGAGTTTCATGGTGATCATCAAAATATTGTAAAATCTGTAATGAAAGCATGATAAGGCTACCTGACAGTGGAAGACAGATAAAGTGACACTGAACAAAAGGATTTTGGTCTACGATGAGTATATTTGAAAATCACTTTTGGCTTCATCTAAAGATATTCAAAGTATTCAACTTCAAATCAATATTAATATTTAACAAAATTATGTCCAGATTTAATAACCCATAGTTCGTTCATCAGTTTTGTTGTCCACCATTGTAACTGTACTTGTTTGGATCTGTTTGAAGCAACATGATACACATCATTATTTCCATGATCTAAATGAACTTGTAGCCAAATTAACCTAGTGATCATTGGCAATAAACTATCAAAATAAGTTTGGCTTGACAGACTGGAAGGTTGATCAGTTATTTGCAAAGGTTATTTGCAAAACGTAAAACAACAATCCAGTCATACAAGAACAACTTAAAGTAAGTTACAAGAACCTTTCAAATTTAGATGCTTTATGTCCATATGAACAGCAACAGATTTTCCCCGCAAGGACCTGTATGCAAACGATATCTGTTATATACTTTAATGATAATTCACATAATGCATACATTATTCTGTATTTAGAATTTTACACAGATTAATGATGAAATCAATTGTGCTGAACACATTCAAGGTGTGGACTAAGCCTCGCATGCAGCTGTTCTCAAATACATTTAAACAGGAATATAAATGGAATATGTGTTGACATATTTTAAAAATTAACAGAATAATGTATATTATTGACACAGCTGAATATAACTGTTCCATTTTCATCCATCAAAAACTGTTTGAAACATCAACTGCAGTTAATTAAACGCTGTATCTACCTCAATCCTTATGTTTACATTGGTGATATCATCAAACACTATACTGTCAAGATCCGAGTTTTGACCATAAACAACTGAAATAATGATATTAATAATGATATTAATAATGAGCTTACACTGGACAATAATGGCAACTTGTCTCTGGCTTGTTAGTTTCCCATGGGTAGGTGATGCTGATGTAGCTTCACAGGTATAATTACTTGTAGCTGTTCTACTAATGTTATAAAATCTCAGTATGTTATCTGCAGATTTTCCTATCCATAAAGTCTGATTTGGAATTGGGTTTCCACTGGCATAACATAGAACATTGAATGACTGGGTCTCATTCACAGACAGGGAATCGGTGCTGTTGAATCGTATGCTAGGTGAATCTAGGGATACAAAAATGTATTGTTAAAATGCTCAGGACCTACAATCATAAGAGACATACAACAGACATTATGCACAATTACGTTGTTACTATACTATGACTGTATAATTGTCATCTTTCTACAAAACTGATAGACTGAGAGATATATGTTGCAAAATAATGCAATGTCAAAATCTATGGTGGCAAACTGTGTACTTTTAATGCAGAATAAGGCACTGTGCAGGATATGTGCATGCTCAATTTATTCACAAAATTGCTATTTATGGCTTCACTTAGGTATTAATACATTATTACAAAAGGTCATATCCAATGCATCAATGACACAGCAATGTCTTATGTGTTTGATGCACAACTGAAAATTTACAGCCACTGTCTGCATTGCTAGACTGTTGATGTGAAAAGATTCTTCCTAAACCACAGTTCATTTGGATCTAGAACAGCACCTCATATTGACATTGGGGGCATCAGTGGAAATTAACGAGTGCATAAATCTGAACTCCTATCACAAACGTTTCTGGAAATTCAATTAATACATGCGTAATTGAAATATGGATTCAAATTGCATCTGACTGTACATGAAGATTTTGCCATGTCTCACGTTTGGTAGAAGTAGAAACTGTAGAGCCACATTGTAAGCTTAGTCTGCTGCTACATTCAGAGTTCAAATAGTGCACAGTAGCTGGCAACTAAATCTTCAGTTTAGGTCTTAATATATAATCCAAATGTGTGAGATTCATTCTAAAGGAACATGAACTATCCTATGATGGGAGAAAGAAACAATGTATCCCAACATTAATGTAGTTCTAAGAAGGGATGAGATTTGATTTCTCCTGATTGGGGATCAAGCCCAGATGTCACAAAATCTCTCAGCAGAGACATAACCTTTAAAATGGCACATCTGAGGAGATTGTAGATCAACTATTAAATCAACAATTCATTGATGTACTGCATAATGCATACCAACAAAGACCTTAAAAAGCCATTATTATTGCAATGACTTCATTGCAGTGCCATGGAAATGAAACAATATGAGTAACTGAAAGCAAAGTTAGTTTAGTCCTCTCTGCATACTTACTCAGGACAAGGAATTATTAAAATTAGGCAAGAAAGTAGTGAGCAAACAGTTACCGTAATACATGGCGAAAAAGCAGTATCCTGAAGGGACTGACATTTCAAAGACTGAATTGAATTTCAATTAATCAAGAAAACCAAATCCCTTTGTTACTACCCAACTCCAAGACCATTTCTGACATTCTTAAGCAAAGTGATTTACAAATGTTCAACTATGCTAGCCTGATGATATTGCATGCTCAATTGGCATACATATTTTTAAGACTAGAGAACATTATATAAAGTGTATGACCATAAATTCTGAAAAATTAGTGACAAGGTTTTCAAAATGTTATCGTAGCAGCCAGGTCAGATTGGAACCATTTTAACTGAGTATGAACCAGATATCACAATTAGTCCTTTTGGGTAATGCCCCATGTTAATATGACTTGCCATTTAGAATGAGTGGCAATAACAAAACTTTCAAAAAGGCTGCTACAATTGCCCCACTAGATGCCAAATCATTTCCTTTTTTATTTCGTACCATCTAATAATTACAAGACATCTTCAGTTGGATCTCTTTATTGATTTTACTTTCCATCTAAGAAAAATAATTCTATGATTTTCAAGGTGGCCACTGTAGTGTCTATGCTGTATTTATGATTAAAGCTATTTTCATTTAAGTAAACCTAAAGTAGAAGATGTTTGCTGAAAATACCATGCCATTATTTCCATACCTTTGCATGTGGCAACCGTATTTGTCTAACGGAATGTTACCATTTGCATGTAGAACCAAGATCATGGGATTACTTTGGGTCAAGAAGAAATTATGAGAAGTCTTTTCAATTGAACACTGTTATAAATTCTTTTGAGTATGTAATCTGATTACACTACCTTAAATTAACCTAAACAATCATAACTAATTTAAACACAGCAAGGCAACCAAGTGAAATGATTAATTTGTAAAATAAAGAGTTTTGTTTCACAGATACGGACAACTGTGGGGAAAACAAGTCTCAGCGAATTCCTGTATTCTCAGGTAGAGATATCCTCAAGGATGATAATTTTTATTATAACTTGCAATGAAATCACAGCACCAATATCTTACTAACTAAACAATTAAAAAATTGAGTTTCGACTTAGACGATGGTTTTATGAAATGGTGTGAAATTTGTTTATAAAAAGGAATATTATTTGGGAGTCTATCAACAGTTAGTCTGGTTTCCTGCTTGTAAGACTCAATTTTCCAAAACATACTATCTAAAATACTCCCGTAACCAGACTAATCAACAAAACAGAAAGCTATGACATAATACCCATGTTTTTGCATACCATGGTGGTTGTTTAAACCAGATGGAATCATGTTATCAATCTTTCAGATTTTGGACATTTTAAAAATAAAAATTAACTTATACAGAATAATGAACAACATCATTGAAGAAAGCACTTTATTCACAAATTATTCTGGACAAAACAACCCAATTCCCCCTCCCTGAACTCAGCGGTTCTCTGGATGTCTAGCGGATTTGTTGGAGGTCCCTCGGTTTACCGCACCCTTGCTAATACTGTATGTTTTTCGACTGCAATGTGCACGAGCTATCGAGGGAAAGGTGTACATGTCCAAAATACACTATTTTAATTTAGTAAGAACTAAGCCTCTGGGTCAATGCATAAGTGTGTAAAACTTTCTAGCAATCCACCAGGTAGTTTAGTAGATGTAACAACAAAATTATGTGCGAAAGTATGGATGATTGAAAGATCTAGGATATCAAAAACACCACTAACTACAATGAAACTGTATGCAACTGGACACAAAAGCTAGGTTAAAAGGGTTATTAGTTTTTGAATGGAATATTGGTTTACACAGGTCTCTCTGTGAAAGGGTTCTTCAATATAATGTTCAATTTATCTCTCTCACATAAACAATACATTGCACACACTACTCTTATATATCAACTGAATAAAACCCAAGTAATTCTTCTAGTTAAAATGAAAATAGACATATGTGTAGGTCACGCTACCCCATCACATTTTTACCAGTCATAATGATGATTTTGTGGTGATGATACAAGCACGCAAAATTTGCTTGACATATGCACTGATTACTACTTAGTTAGATGCAGTTTTTTTTCATGGAGGGAGAATCTGACAATTTTCTCCTTTTACTGTCTTAATATCCATTATATATAACTTGTTTAAATAGATTACACCCTTATTTTTGTATCACTGCTATATTTAAGAATTCAATTGAAATGTGAAGCTAACACTGATGTTGTATGAATAATAACAATACTAATAATAATAGATTGTTAATGATGTTGTATGAATAATAACAATGCTAATAATAATAGATTGTTAATTATGTTGTATGAATAATAACAATACTAATACTAATAGATTTTTAATGATAACATTGTTTTACGTCAGAAGGTAAAACTTACCGAGCCCATTAGTAGCTAAGTTGTGATTTATTTGTGATGTCTACAGAAATATATTAACAGGTTACAGATATATATATAAACTCACATTCAACATTCAAGCTTATCGATTCCGAAACAATATGTGTATTCGTCTCTGAAGTGTAGCTGTTGACAAGTTCACAGAATACCATTTTCCCGTTGTCATCAGGTACAAGCGTTGGTATCACTAGATGCCCTATTGTGTCTACAATTCCTCTCTCACTGGCCCATTTAATTCTTGAATTAGGATTACCATAATCACTACTGAAACAGTGAAGAGTTTCTGTTCTGTTTTCCACCCAAGGGAATGATGCACTGAATTCTTTCACTACTGGCTTCTGAGGCTGGACTATGAAAATTTAAACAATTTATATATGAAAATTAAAACAATATATAATTATATAGCTGCATGTGATCTTTCTGTCTGAAATTTTGATATATTTAGCTCTTGTATATTATTTAATTGGCAAAAACACACACACACACACACACACACACACACATATATATATATATATATATATATATATATATATATATATATATATATATATATATATTTTAAAACAATGAATATCATTGACAGTGAGTGACCTATAGGTGTTACCTATGCAAATATATCGGGTCAATAACTTTTACTATGCATTTTTTTATTTGTTTGTAGACTTAGGAACTGTTAACTGTACTTACCATATATACTTGCTATATACATACCTGCTATTAAGCCAAAAAATATATGAAAAAAATAGAGCCTGGAATAATAATAATAATAATAATAATAATAAATATCTCTTCTTAAATACTCAAATATTTTCAGCAGATTTTACATGTAGTGGCAGCTTGTTCTACAGAACCGTACCAGATTATTGGAAGCTCTTTTTAAATTGCTCTGTTCATGGTTTTGGTGCTAGAAGGTTTCCATGATTGATCACAACTGGTATTGTGTTGAAAAATGCCTGAATAAGTCCTGAAGATACTCTGGTGCAGTTCCATGTAGACATTTATATAAACGAATGGCCATGTGAAATTCTATCCTGTCATATATTGTGAACCATTTGAGTTCTGTAAATAATGCTTTTGAGGGATGATCAACAGATGCATCTAAAATTAAACATGCTGCTTGTTTCTGAAGTTTATCAACCCTGTCAAGCTTAGATTTAGCACATTTTCTCCTTACATTAGAACAATAATCCATTGTTAGAAGAATATATGACTTGTAGTATAGATTGTGAGCGTCCATAGGTAAATAATTCTTGATTCTGCTGAGAAGGGAAATTTTGAAAGATAATGTTTTACAAAGCTTATCAATAAGGTCATTCCATTATAAATTATTATATATGGACACACCTACAAGCCTTTCATGTTTGAAATTTTCTATTTGATTATTATTTATTGCAAGAGATAGTTTTGGGTTTCCTGACTTGCTTAGCTTTTGTGATGTCCCCAAAATTATAGATTTTGTTTTACCTTCATTCATTACCATCCTATTTTGTTGTGCCCAGTTTTGGACTCTAATAAGGTCTGAGTTTAATCTTGGTAGGATAACTTCTGTATCAGAACTAGATGTATACAAGGTTGCATCATCTGCAAACAAATCTGTATTTGTGGATTTATTATTTATGGATAGATGATTTATATAGATAAGGAATAGGAGAGGGCCCAAAACTGAGCCTTGATGGATTCCTGAATGAAGAGTGCAAGTTTGAGAGCTAATATTGCCAACGCTTAGTTGTATAATCTAAACCAGTTTAAAGAAGGATTGTCAAACCTGTAACAGTACAACTTTTTCAGCAGAATGTCATGATCAAGAGGATCAAAGGCTTTCTAGAAGTCAAGAAAAACAAATCAAGAAAAACAATCCCAGTCATATGTCCATTATCCATTTGCTTCAGCCAAAAATCAATTAATTTGGTTAAGTTCTGTTTGGCACAAGTGGTACTTTCTAAATCCTGATTGTGCTTTATGAAACAGAGAGTAAGTTTCAAAATATGTATAGACCTGAATGGCTACATGCATTTCAAATAATTTTGACAATACAGGAAGAAATGATATTGGTCTGTAATTTCCTGGATCCTCCTTCTGGATCCTCCTTCTCTCCTTTCTTAAAGACAGGTGCAGCCTTTGCACATTTCAGTGTTTCTGGAAAATTACCACTCATTCTACTTAAATTTATATGTGTTAGTGTTATTACTAGTGCAGCAATTCTAAGAATGCATTGACCAATACCATCCAATCCAGAGGATTTATTAATATTCACCTTAATTAGCATATCAAAAACATCAGCTTTACTAGCATTATCTATTGAAAAATAATTATCTTCAGGAATTGTAGCTCTTATAACTAATATAAGAGCATCAAGTTCAACTGGGATGTTAGTCTGGTTCTGAATACTGTTACTGGAGATGCTTATGAAGAAATTGTTGAACATTTCCACAATGTCTTGTACTGATGTTGCTATATCATCAATTTGCTTAAGTATAGGGGGAAGACAACTGTTCTTGGGTGGGTTCAGCTCTTTTAGATGCTATAACAATGTTTTGGTACTCATTCTTTCATTAATAGACTGTTTATAGTAGTTCTCTTTTACCTTAGTTATCAGATGCTTAGTTTTATTCCTCCAGTTTCTATAGCTTGTCATGTCTTTTGTCTTGTGAAATTTTTCTCTTAAGTGCGTAGCTTTATTGATCTCAACCCTTTTTATTTTAATTGGGGCATACTTGTCTAAGGCTGCATTGAACATCTGATACTTTTTGCTAAGGCAGTGTCGACATCAGCTATATTGCAGACTGATTGGAAGGGTTTGCATACTAAATCATTTAAGAACATTTCCTCATCAAACTGTTTAAAGTCCCTGTATTGTATTTCAATGTGTTGGCCATTTTTAGATGATTTCAGAAAATGTATGGTTATACAGACTGGGTAGTGGTCACAGTGCAAACACTGGCACGTTTATTTCACTTATGTTTTCAGGTTTATTAGTATAGACATGATCAATGATAGTAGCACTTTTATCTGTTACTCTAGTTGGGGTGTTAATTAACTGAGTAAAGTTTTAAGTTTCAAAGGTACTTATCCATGTTCATGATAGAGGTTTCATGTAGTCAATGTTAAAATCACCTAATATGATAGTTTCTAAATCTTCCTTTAGTAATGCTTTTTGAATTTGAGCCTCAAATATATGAATCCAATCAGCTGTGGAACTAGGTGGTCTGTAAACTGAACATAAGAGTATTGGCTTTGATTGGGCAAGGGTTACTTCAATCCAGATTCTCTCTACCCCAATAGTCTCTAGATCAACACGTCTGTTATAACTAATGGAACTGTCTACAGAGAGAAGAATACTCTCACCATCCATGGAGTCTATCTCTTCTTTCAAAGTTGAAGTCCTGTACTGGGAGATCAAAAACATCAGTATCATAAGAAAGAAAGGTTTAAAATACACCCAGAATATTGACTGATGTAGTTTGCATAATATTAAATTTATCTCATTCAGTTTATGGAGGATGTGTTGAATATTTAAGTTGATTACGTACAGACCTCTTTTGAGGTGCCCAAAGACATGACAATTTTGATCAGAGGATTGATTTTCAGACAAGGTAGTATGCCATGCATTGTTTTTAGACTTGACAGATTTCTTTATATTGCCTTGATTATTTACATAAACACATGAAGAAGAAAACATAGAAGATCCTTCTGTTGTACCATCACCACATGTAGTGGATACATGAGAATGTTCAATATGAGACTGACTTATATACATACAAGAAGACATTGACATATTAGACACTTAAGAAGCCTCAGAGGGAGAAGTAACTTGAACAGCATCACATAGTTGTTTACATGTTAACAAGTTGCACTTTGTACATAAATCAGATAGTACCTGAAACTTGTTTTCAAAACTATAATTATTACATTGAAAAGTATACACATATTCTAACTCATTTTGCTGGATGTTTGTTGCATAGGCCTGTACATCACAGCCTTCTACCTATTGGTGTGTGCACCACTTTTGCTAATGTCCTTGTTAATTACAAAGAAGGTAACTAATCTGTTTTCCAGGCAGACACCGCTGTGTTACATGACTGTGCTCTCCATAATACAAGCAGTTTTCTGATTCATGTCAAACCTCTTTTGTTTGTCTTAAGTAGTGGTCTACATTCCTAAGGAACATGACAGTACATATGTTGGACAAGCTGATTTGGTCTTGCTGGTATAATTGTTGGTTCACTTGATTGTCTTTGAAGAAGGTTCTGTATTGCAGAACAAAGAGTATTTGGACATTTTCACACAACATACATAGAGTGTCATTTAGTTGAGTCATAAGTACATCCATTCTTGGCAGTAGATCTGAGATGATTATTTTACACTGTTTTTTGGATCTGATGGCATACAACAAGCTTTCATAATCATCCCCAATGCCCTTCAAAGATTGGCTATTACTATAATTATTCCCACCAATGAGAACAATTAGAGTATGATATGGTGACATATCCATTTCCAATATTTTGTCTGCAATTGTGTTTGTATATATAATATTTTCCTTATAGCTGGTTTAGGTATGGTCTGAGTGCCCTGACATGCTCTTGTGATTTGGTCCTTTGACATGTTTCTGTAATGTGTTGTCTGGGTTTTCTGGCAAACTTTTGTTGCCCCAGGTTTATCCATTTGAACACTGTGTAGACGTTTTGATTTTAGTGCAGAGAGTTCCATTTCTAACCTTTCTACTTGGGCCTGGAGAATACCTATCACTACTAAGCACTGTATGGAGGTACAAGTCTGGTTATAGGTTCCATGGAACTCAAAGGAATTTGTTACACCTATCAAAAACTGGGGTCCTGGAATTTCCTCCACATTGATAGGAATCTGGCTTATTTCATGTAAAGCTGTGTTACTGTTGACTGGATTTGGAGATATGTGGGCTTCAGGGATGGGTGTTAAAGCCCTTGGCTGAGAGGTAATTGATTTCAATCTGTTGTTGTCTACCATTTGCTGACAAGTGTTGATAAAATAATTTACCCATTCTGTGTAGCCTAGCCCTTGTACATGAATTTTACCAGTTGTTATGTATAGAGTTTTCTGTGGCAGAATCTGTATCCATGGATTTATAGATCAGTCCATTTTGTGAGTAACCCTGCTGGAAGTGTACATTATTGTCCAGGCATTTCTTGAGTGTTGGAATTTTGCTGGAGTTAGCTGTGATTGTTATACTCTGCATATTATGCTGGATTTTAATAAAACTTGGAACTGAAGAGGAGGTGTCAGCCATGTTGGATTTTGGTGTTACACAATATTGGTAGGTTGAATCAAGTGAATATTTCCCTTCAGTATTGAGTGTGTCTATGTATTCTTCATATCATTTAAGAGATCCTCTTGGATAATTCCTAAAAATGAATTTGATGAATCTAATTTGAAAAATGAGTTGATACAGTAAAAAAGTGACCATTATTGGTTTACTGTTCTGTTGTCTGAATATGCAAACATGTAAATCTATACTTATATCCACAGACTGAGCTTACAAGGTTACCATAACACTTTATGCACTGCCTAAATTAGTTCCTGGTAGCATTTAGATCTAATATATTTTCTTTTGTACAGCTGTATTTCCGAGTTTTTCAGGAGCTGGTTAAGAGTTTCATACCATGGTGGCCTTTTTGAATCCGTCCAATGGAAGGTTGCCTTATCTGCTGGCCAAGATCTGTGCTTGAAAATGCTGAATTTGTTTCTCTATTACAAGTTTTTATTGTTAATGTGGATCACTGAAGACATCATCACATGCCCAGTAATACCACATTAATTGTACACTAATTGTACACACTAATCATCCAAGTAAAGAATAGACAAGTGTGATCTGTGGTCATGACATGGCCTTCAATCTCAAGGACTGTTTCTAAGCGTAAAGTGAGATATCCCAGATGCAAAATCAAAAGAAAAAGTGTTCTTTAAACAAGTAGCTGGATGTAACCTTCATATTGAGTTCTTTAATAGATTTAACATAAACTGAGACTAACATAAACATCATATTATCTGCCCACTGATTAGTATAAAATTAATGTGTGTGTGTGTGTGTGTGTGTGAGAGACAGAGAGAGAGATAGACCAACAGAAAGACATATATAAATATTAGATAAATAAACTTTTCAATTGAAAAATCTTTATTATGAATGACACATTATACACAAGTCTTCTCATTCCTGATAATCCTCTTTTTACAACACAAATAGTTTTTCTTCTTTTAGCCACAGTGTCCGTTGCCTTTGACAGTTTAACCCAAAAATAGCAAGGTTCATCCTTATTCCAAGACTTAGACATCCACAAAATGTGATCCAGGTATGTGTTGTAAAACCAGTCTTAAAGCAAGGTTGATGCTCAACAGTTGGATTAACCACAATTTGATAGACAGAAAATAAGATTGCTATGTCTCATCACTGGTGGAACCAACCTCCATTTCTAACGATTCGATATGTAGCAAACCTACCATCCACCTAGCAAATATTGGTCCCAAATAAAAACCTGGCATTTTTATTAGAAAAATCTGACATCACATTTTAAAGATTTATGTGCAAAATGCATTTTGGTAACATCAAATTCTGGACCCAGTACGTACGAGTTACTCGAGATCCGTTACCTTAAATGTTCACAAAAGATTACTCTCACAATTTACTGTTTGGTACAAACTGGCTAATCTATTAACAAGGTATCCTAATGCTTTTCTTTAATATGATCTAAAAGCCAGTCAATAGCTCAAACAGGCTGCTTTTTCAACTTGACTAATGTTTTATTAATTTGTAAATTTAAGTCAAAAATAAAAATAACTTACACCAAACATCAACATTAACTTTAGGGGAAACTGCTGAATGCTGCTGACCATCAATGCTCCCATTACAGAAGATTTTCTTGTTCCTGCTGTCTTTTATTAGAGTTAGGGTAATCTCGCTAATTCGTTTATGCAGACCATCAATAGCAGGCTCCTCTGTGTTAGTTATATTATTTGTCAATAATATAGTTCCAGACTGAGATTCAAACCACCATGTGATGCTAGAAACAGGTCTAGATGGACTGCTGATACATTTCAGTGTTTTTGGGTATCCTTCATAAAACACCATGGTCCCACTTGATGAATCCAAAAATGTCACATTTGAAACAATCACTGAAAGAAACAGATGGTAGTTATTTAGGATCAAATACAATACAATGTTAAATCTAAAGTAAAAAAGGACATTAACAATTGTCAGAGCAAAGCCGTTTTTGTATATCTTTTCTTGTACTACAGGCAAATAACCCATATAGTAATTACTTAATGCACGTACAATATTCGTGGTATAGGATCTTTACTCAATCTTTAAAGGTTTGCGTATGTGCTGCCGGTTAATTCCCTTTAGAGCACATACATATTGGATTAACTTCCATCATGATTTCTTTACAATAAGCAAGCATGTGTTTGATGAAAGTAATTAATGCTAATATAGAACCTCCAGTATAAAGTATAAATTTCCCGGTGTGTACTATTAAGCAATTGTAACCACTTAATTAATGTGTGTACAAGATCGTTGACAGTACTTGTGCAAATGGCTCTAGTTAAGTGCCAGGAATGATTCACTAAGAATGTACAACTAATGTAAGTGTACAAATTTATCCCTCTCAGCCCATTTCCTGGGGTCAGTTGCTCGAGGTAGTACAATAGCTTTTGTCTGGACTGCAGATTCCACTATAAAATAGGGTGCTCTGTCACCAAAAATGCTAGGTAAATACAATAGTTTATAACTCAAGTTATTATGCAAAAAATATTTTCTCTTTTTCCTGTCATGGTTATATTGGCTTTTGACCCCAACTAGACTGGCTTCTTCCTTACCTACAATGCAATATATACATAGAGTCAAGTATCCTACCTGTAGATGATGGAGAATGATACATTGGGTACAGAAATGATACCTATTTCAGTCTGAGTGACTTTGAAATTGAAACCATTGATCTTTGGACCCTGGGTTTTCTCTGGTTAACCACATACGGAGTGATTCCACAAATTTTAGTAACAGTTGATTACTTGCAACTCATGTTGTAGATCTAAAAGATATAAGTATGACCAGAACTCTTGAGGTAAATAATTTTTAGTATGGCTCTGTTCTCTATGTCCGTATTATGTGCATTAATTGTTATGATTATATTTATATATAATGGCTGGTTTAGAAAATAGCATATTAAATACTAACTTTTTATGGTTGTGCATTTGTACTTAAAGGAGAGGTCGTGATTTTAATAAACACATTGCAGCTTGGAAGTAGTTTTAATTTACATCAACAGCTAGTGATTTCGAAATGAATTATTTTGAGCCTCATTCTGCTTTCTATATTTCATGATAGTTTTTTTGTGCAAGGTATGATTAAGTGAAAATTAGTTTTCGCAAGCAAAACCAACTGTCTTAGTGGAGTCAAACAATTGAGTGGATTCTATTTATTTATTTAATGATTCTCAAAGTACTCAGACTGCATACTTATTTGCTGTGTTGGAATTACTATGAATTCATCTAAACACATTTAGCCTCATAATTCTTACATATCAATAATATTGACATATTAGCACAATATATTCAGCATAATTTGGAATTACCGCTAGAAATCATCTGGAATACTCCATACATTTGGACCTGTGACAGCACATTTAGGACTATGTAATATTTAATTCACCATACTCTAAATTATTTTTAAACTTTCACTTTCTATGTTAGGTAAATGAATTTTGTATTCAACTTTTGCGAACCCTGTTGGTTTTCACTTTTGTATGTTATACAGCTTAAGACCATTGCGTTGTTAACAGTTCCTAACACTCATCTCGGCTGAAAATGTATAGACACCAGTGGTAGATATAATTATTTTCCTTGTGCTTGTCTTAAGGCTCAAACTTTTCATTATCACTCACCTTCACAGAAAGGTCAATGCAAGAAGAGCTAACATTGCCCAAATGTTTATCATCTCCACGTGGTCATCTGCTAGGTTTCGGGCTGACTGAATTGAGAAACAACTATGTGAAGCAGTAGTTGTCAATGATTTTAACATTGATACCTCATCATGGCAAACTTGGTGTGAAAATGTTGTTCTAAACTTCAAGGAGTTGTGACATATAAAGATAACAATATACACACCTCATTATTTGCTCCTTAGATCACTCAGGCATGTACATTTTGATGGACTGGAATTGATAGTTAATTAAAACTTGGAAATGTAATCTTTAGCAAACAAAATATTGTTTGCACATCAGCACTCTAAAAGCTACACAATATATATTAACATTTTCAACTTTGGGGTTAATTTGACCTTCAACTAAATTGTATTCAGGACTTAAATTATTAGGAGTTGTGTGGACTTGTGTCTTTAGTTCTTGGGTTATTTTTGGATTTAATTCCCCATACCATAATTCCATTTCAATTTGAAAACATGGGAAATAAATTATTTGTTGAATGATACAAAGATTGTTCCTTACCACTCTTTTTGCTACTTAATATTATTTTAATAGCAAGGACTGGTAACAATAGCTGGTTTTGTTGCACTTCTGATATATAGTATGACCAAACTGGTAACAATGGCTGGTATTGTGGCACTTCTGATATATGGTATGACCAAACTGGTAACAATTGCTGGTATTGTGGCACTTCTGATATATGGTATGACCAAACTGGTAACAATGGCTGGTATTGTTGCACTTCTGATATATGGTATGACCAAACTGGTAACAATGGCTGGTATTGTTGCACTTCTGATATATGGTATGGCCAAACTGGTAACAATGGCTGGTATTGTGGTACTTCTGATATATGGTATGACCAAACTGGTAACAATGGATGGTATTGTGGCACTTCTGATATATGGTATGACCAAACTGGTAACAATGGCTGGTATTGTGGTACTTCTGATATATGGTATGACCAAACTGGTAACAATGGATGGTATTGTGGCACTTCTGATATATGGTATGACCAAACTGGTAACAATAGCTGGTGTTGTGGTACTTCTGATATATGGTATGACCAAACTGGTAACAATGGCTGGTATTGTTGCACTTCTGATATATGGTATGACCAAACTGGTAACAATGGCTGGTATTGTGGTACTTCTGATATATGGTATGACCAAACTGGTAACAATGGCTGGTATTGTGGCACTTCTGATATATGGTATGACCAAACTGGTAACAATGGCTGGTATTGTGGTACTTCTGATATATGGTATGACCAAACTGGTAATAATGGCTGGTATTGTGGTACTTCTGATATATGGTATGACCAAACTGGTAACAATAGCTGGTGTTGTGGTACTTCTGATATATGGTATGACCAAACTGGTAACAATGGCTGGTATTGTTGCACTTCTGATATACGGTATGACCAAACTGGTAAGAATGGCTGGTATTGTGGCACTTCTGATATATAGTATGACCAAACTGGTAACAATGGCTGGTATTGTTGCACTTCTGATATATGGTATGACCAAACTGGTAACAATGGCTGGTATTGTGGCACTTCTGATATATGGTATGACCAAACTGGTAACAATGGCTGGTATTGTTGCACTTCTGATATATGGTATGGCCAAACTGGTAACAATGGCTGGTATTGTGGCACTTCTGATATATGGTATGACCAAACTGGTAACAATGGATGGTATTGTAACACTTCTGATATATGGTATGACCAAACTGGTAACAATAGCTGGTATTGTGGTACTTCTGATATATGGTATGACCAAACTGGTAACAATGGCTGGTATTGTGGTACTTCTGATATATAGTATGACCAAACTGGTAACAATGGATGGTATTGTGGCACTTCTGATATATGGTATGACCAAACTGGTAACAATAGCTGGTATTGTGGTACTTCTGATATATGGTATGACCAAACTGGTAACAATGGATGGTATTGTGGCACTTCTGATATATGGTATGACCAAACTGGTGATACTCTGATAGGCTGGCACACCTTTCCCAGCCATGATGTCCATATGCCGCTTTTTCCATTTTCAAGTAAGTATATTTTCTCCCCAAATCAAAAATCTGAACAAAGTGTTATACACTTCTGCATGCAAATCTAACTATCTACTGTTTCCACAGTTTGTGCTAGGCTTGTGGGGGCTTCATCAAACACGCACGTTATTATCATTTAATGTCCTTTTAACCTCTTAAACATATATATGCATGGGTGGACAAATATTTGTAACATGCCAGCCTCGGTGAGTAAATATCAGGTTAAATCAGTCAATATCTCAGAAATGTTATGCACTGTATATTATAGTAGAGATCCTGCCAGAATTGTTGCTCTAAGGGTAGGTCCTTCACACCCACCCTCTGCAGTTGGGTATCCATAGGGAAAGAGAGGAACACTGTCAGATGATAGCTTATGTGATTAAATATTCTTATAAGTAATTTGCTTAAACTAATTACACACAAAGATTTGATGACGTTTTATAACTTCTTTGAACATACATGAACAAGGTAACCCCATACCTGATTGATTTTATTTAGCGGGTAAATGTCCTTGTCTGTTTCTAATCACTCCACCTATTTTGAGCTTTTGGAATCTCAAAATCATATATTGGACACCCTTGTGTCTGTATAGTCGTCAGTATATTTACACGTGAGGATGTTAGCCTGCTGTCCAGAGTAGTAACAAACTGTCCATGGACAACGATCAGGAAAATGCTAGTTATTAGCAAGTTAACATCTCTTGAAATCTCCCTGATATAGCAAAATATTCTCTAAGCAATTACATTTGTGTAAAACACCACAACCTAATTGTTCACAGTAATTATAAAAACAGCTAACCCTACAACTTGTTGTTAGTGGCTAATTCTACCTTAATTCGATAGTGAAAGAAAATAACATTAAAAACATCTACACATATGCATCTAAACCCAGCTTCCATGTACTATGTAGGTGCACATTAACTCTCATTGCACAAGCAGGACATTCATAGTGATACATTAACTAGAATGGTTTTGGATACAACATGAATGACCAAGAGTAACTATCGCTTTTTTTCTGGTGTTTCATTTAAATGCAAGGTGAATTGGATATTCTATGAAAAGCAGGTAAGGTTAAGATCTGCCTATATAACAAATAATTGCTTACGTCCAATTAAAGATGGTCAGAAATAACAATTAGCACGATGTCGATGCTAATCTCAACAGTTAGAAGCGTATGGTACAGCATATCTGCAATGATAGTTGCCAAATACAATAGTGGCTTATTGTGTACCTGGATAATGAAAATACACATTGATATCTTACTTTTAAATTTCTGGAGAGTGTCTAATGATAATAGCAGAAAGTTGCCACACATAACTGAACACAAATGGTATATTTATTGGCATATTTCAGCAATGCCTGTCATGTATAAAATGTATTTGATAAATCATCAAGATAATGAATGTTAGAAAATATATATTTATTTGTTGTATTAAACCTTTTGGACAGCCATCACCTCATTATATATGGAATATGTATAATGTATATACATGTATAATAAAAACGTAGCACAGCTGTACTGTATTATGCATGCACCAAATCAACACCTGTCTGAGAGATGATCCATTTATGTGCTGGTCAATGAAGTGTTATATACTGAGACGACGTCCCTTGTAAAATCTTATTTACACACGTTTTTGTACGATGACAGAATATTGGAATATATTATTAATCATTATGTCATAAACAAACGACAATCAATAGTTGTTACTTTCAGCAGATGAAAATGTTTCATGTTAGGTCAACCAAGTGAACTTTTCTATAATATATGTTTATTTTGGGTTTAAGTCAACAAAAGACTCAAAAGTCGAGCAGTATTCAATTTGTCAAAATCAAAATAGTGCCTTAGCTACAAAGAAGGAACACACGTATAAATGTACTATACCTTTCACAAAAAGCCTCTGTTTAATTGAAATCACTGGTTTACTTGGGTCAATATTGTATGCCTGACAGTAAATATCTGTATCATGATCTTTGTTTGTTGGTGTGAAGGTTAGACTAGTTTCATTGCCCATAATCTGAGATCGGAAGTACCACTCTATGACAGCAGGAGGACGACTGGTTCCAGTAACACAGGTCAGAGTTGTTGGCTGTTCAGAAGTAACTATCAATGTCCCATTTAAAACTCCGTCGCCATTCTCTTGAAGTGTCACATTGGTTACTCTAACTGAAAAGATCAATAGAATACTGGATATACATCAGTGTATAAAAGATCCGATCCATTCTGATTCTTGGAGATTTTTTATAGCCCACAACATTATATATTATGATGAGATATATGTCCGTCTTGTTTAACTGTAAACACAAAGCAAGCAATACCGGGAACACAACTAATCATATCCAAAATGGTGTAAAGAAGAGCATACATTATGATTATTTTGTGCTTGTAATTAAATCAGCAATTAATAACCAGTTAATAGTATCAAGAGGCCCATGTACATAAAATAATGCTCACCTGGGCAATTACAACTGCATTCTTGCAAAAGCAAATTCATACATGTAGTGACTCTGGAATGTTAAGAAATCTTTGAAGCACTAAGTTGCCATATTGAGACAGCAAGGCTCAGCATATCCAGTCCCGTTATGAACCAAATCAGAGAATATGCTTGTATTATTATCATCTCAGATTATTTCGATAAGGAGTGTGACCTATGCACAAAAATTAAGTGATCTTGCATCTGCTTTGCTACGTTTTTTCTCCTCTAGAAAGTATTTGTCTGAAACGATTTGATCAAAATTGAAAAATGAGTTTATATCATCATTGTCTTGGATGGCTTTTATAACTAGTGAGCCTTAAATATATAAGTGAGGTAATCTTGCGAACGATTGGTTGGTTGACTTTGCTGCCATAAAAGAGGTACAAATAGTAGTTTGCATGTTAAAGCAGGGCCTTTTATCCAAACTAGTTTTTGAAAACTCTAGTTCAACTGACCAATTCAAACCTCTAACAATAAAATTAAAAAATCTTTTTGTTGGTCCTAGAGAGCCAATAATTGACATGTCTATTGCACATACCATCCTGAGGAGGCATTATTTCATAATGGATTTTTCAGACAAAATAGTGTCTGACTATTGCCTGGACTCTGGTAGTTAATACATTTAGTCAGGATGACTGTTGCATGTGAATGGTAATTAAAATCCCTCATCTTTTCACTTATAATTCAATTCTTCTGAATGCTCACAAGTTTGGTAGTAGTCTCCGTTTAGCAAAACACTTGTGCAGCCATTGTCCGTTAATTGTTTTTTTATACATATAAATTTGGATTTATGCATAGAGGGCAACATCACTCTACCGCCAGAAATGTCACCAATAAATATATATGTGTGTGTGTGTGAAGTAAAAACATGTGGCAATCTCTACTTACTTGTTGGTCTGTCCCAAAGTTGTGCTAACGGAATTAGCTACAATCAACCAACCTTTGATGGCTATAACCAGAGCTGCTACAATCGACCAAATGATGGCAAATTCCTTTTTGTAACATGTACTGAGAAAACATAATTTTGCAGAAACTTTAAAGAAACCTTAACACCTTTGAATCACCGATTATCCTGTATGCATGCGAAGCAAACTAGAAAACTACAGTTTTATTGGTCTGCAATTATATGATGTTGCCCCAAATCTTTTGAAACCATGGACATCTGGCCATCAATTTAATTGACAATGGGGTATCTCCCAAAGATATTGGTTAGACGTTTTTCAATTTTTTCACATGTTTTCATTTTTGTATGAATAGCCTGGGCAGCCTGGGCAAGATGATAGCTGTCTCTAGCTTGTCAAGGTCATTTTAAGTACATGTACAAGTAGCTTGAAAACAACCACTACCACATGTATCTAGCAACAACATCCTTGTCAAATGATTTGTGATCATTGCATAGAGATCAAATGCGAACTAGAAAAGAATATGTTTTACTTGTGATAGCTAACAGGATGTTACTCATAAAATTAATCTTATACCATGTGATCTATACTCGAATTCTTGGAATTTTGTACATACATGCACATTACTTAATGGATTATACATTTTGCTATACAACTGCAAGTTGTCAATATACATATTTCAGACCAGTTTGTAGATACTTAATCGAAAGCACTTAATTTTGCATCCATCTTTCCTACCGAGTCCACCACCATATTTTAGGTATATGCATCCTTTATTCAGCTAACTGACACAGTTTGATCATACACAGTTTAATCTATAACACTGCTGGGTTATATAGATCTGATCTATATGATATAAGCTGGGTCATGCTAGAATCATGCAGATTCACAAAACTATCTTGCTTTATAACTACATGACACAAATGTCTTACATGTGAATGGAAAATGTTAATGACAAACCTCTAACAAACATCCTGGGATTCGCTGATTCCACTGGTATGTTGGGATTAGTATTATAGGCTCGACAGTATATCGTCTTGTCATGATCTGTGTCAGCTGGGATGAATGTAAAGTTGGCTCCACTGCCTTTTCTCTCATTTTCTATGAACCACTCTATGACTGGATCAGGTCGACTGGTTCCTGATACACAATTAAGGGTTATTGGGTCCCCAGATGTTACAACAAGAGTTGTATTTGCAAGTGTAGTGCTATTAAGGCGCATTTGTACCCACGACACTCTAACTGAAATGGCAAATAAGAATGTTCAAATATTTTCATGGTCATCTGAAAATTGACCTTGTGTTTATTCTTAATGAACTGTGGAAGGTGGCATATGTACAATACAAATACAAGGCTTTAATGAGCTAACATATACACTGTTATACTAACTACAGCTTGGACAGATGGAGACATGCTGATGGTTGCATTCAGTTAATGCAGGTGGATGAAAAATGAGGATACAATTACATTTTTACATTGGTCATGTCATAAAAAGATACGATATATAACAATGGCAAGCAATGTGACATGTAAACTGTAGCGGAATACCAATAAATAATCCAGTACTCATCAACAAATTATTCAATAATTTTTAGTCAGGAAATATTACAGGTCCGTCCAATTAGCCAATGGATTGAGTATGGTGGTGTTCTTTCGACTTTTAATTTTCAAGCATAAAATCACATTTATAACAAGAAAGATTTATCTCACTTTTGGGTCAAATTAATGACACAAGCTACTAATTTATGAAATACATAGAATGTTGTTTAATTTCACTTTAAACGAAAGATTATGATTTTTTGCCATTATATAATTTGTATGGAACCGAAACTGTCATTTATAACTGTATAGTAGTTTTGGTATGTTCGCCCCCTCTGCTGCTATAAATTTGGTTGAATACCCCTCGATCACAAACAGATCAGTGGAATGCATATTTCTACTGAACACTCACTTGAAAGATAAATTATGGGGAATAGCTGCTTACTTGCGAAAGTGATAGTGAAAGAATCCTTAGAGTAAACAGTCCCCAACGGCTTTGGATAATCAATTCCACAGGAAAATGTCACAGTTTTGTTACTATTGTCAGACCATGTTGTATTCTGGAGAAGCTCCAGTCTGCTACTGGAAACAATTTCAGGTGATGTACAGCTTGCTTCTACAGTTTGTGTGCCTACTGTTTTGTAGAATGTTGCTAAACCAGGTGGACTAGGATCCTATTATTTATAAAGAGAGTTAAGAAAAAGCATGGACAAATTATGCATTATAAAATCAGAATACAGTAAATATCCATGATATTGGTCTCAACTAGCAGAGGTAAAGAATAAAGAAAATTTGCTAAAAATGGATTTGAAATTGCTTAACAATGTTACAATATAACATCATAAGGAAAGTTACAAAATAAGGTAAAATAATGTATGAGACTATTTTTTTAATTGGCCCATCTGTTAGAGTATATCCTGATCAACCAAAACTTGAGTTGGGGATGTGAGTTTATTTGTAAAGATCTATTTATTTACACACCAAAATGATATGAGAACAATTATTGTATCCATGCAAATATATGCATGTAGAAATTATATATATATATATACTTTCAAATTACGATCTCCTTCCCTTGTATATCTTAACGGCAATGCTCTTATCTATGTCAACACTTATACGTATTTGGGTCATATTTTGGAATCCAATAGGTCGGATAATGAAGATATGATGAGACATTACCGATCTCTGTGTACTCTAACAAACATGCTTCTGCGTAAATTCAAGAATTGTTCATTGCATATCAAAATTAGATTATTCAAATCTTACTGCTGCACCATGTATTGCGCTCCTCTGTGGACAAACTTTAGTGAATGTACGAAAAGAAAACTAGTTATTGGTCATAATAATAGTCTTCGTTTTCTATTAGGTCTTCCAAGGTGGAACAGTGCCTCCAATATGTTTTTTAACTATAATGTATTCAGTTTTGATGAAATGATGAGAAAGTATGTATTCTCAATGTTGACAAGAATATCTAACACTAAGAACTGTATTTTGAAATCTCTTTGGAACTATGACATTCATGTAAATTCTCATAATATTAGAATCTGGAACAGATTACTGTTTAAATGTGTCATTTATTTTTATTATTAATAATGCATGACGCAGTTAATAGTTGTAGATGTTGCTGTATATATATATATATATATATATATATATATATATATATATATATATATATATATATATATATGTATATATATGTGTATGTACTTTTGTGTTAATTTTTTATTTTTATTTTTTTTATATAATGTAAAGGTATGGACTTTGAAGTCTGAAATAAAGAATTCTTATCTTACAAATACAGATACATGCTGTAGAATATATATATATATATATATATATATATATATATATATATATATATATATATAATGTCTGAATAAACACAGATAAACACTTGTATTAATATTTTTATTATATCTTGATATTTCATCAAAACACAAATTATTATATTATCAATATTTTCTCCATTAACTTTGTCAGAATCATGCAATATTTTACAATACTGAACTCACACGCACTATATATTGCCCTCATAAAGGAACTACTTTCTATTGCAAACAAATTATGTGCACTCACTTTGCATTTTGGTTGATTAGTTTGCTTCTGAATGAACTAAAGCAGATGTTTCTTGGACTGCCACATAGCAGCTGCTTTGTTGCATTCTGCATTAACGTTTTTGAAAGAATCTTTCTAATTTAGGCGGTGGTTGATGCCAAATTTCATAAAAATGTTGGATACCTACCAAATTACATGCAACTGACAAGGCATACACGGTCTTCTTTAGCTGGTAATGAGAATGGCAAAATATATGCTTACAGTTTTAGATCCTGAATTTCCTCAAAATGTACTTTCATAGTTCTGCAAATCCGAACTACATGAATAGGTTATGGGTACTCAAGCATGATTACACATTTCAAAATTGTAATGTAATTTCGACTGTATTCCAAGTGCAATTACATCTTCTTAACTGCACTCAAAAATAAAATAAACATTAACTTACATGACAACTTTTTGATAATTACAATTGAAAGACGTCATATTTGTTCTACATTATAATTTCAAAATTCAATGACAGCACAGACACACACTTGCAATTGTCAACACACTGATATATCGCCGCTGAAAGCAAAGTATTTCATGTAGAATTGGCAGATAAATCCACTCTATAACCATTGCATTTCGTAGCAATGACAAAAATACTAAAGTCTATTGATTGGAGATCAAATCGTACAATTGTTGCAATCCACATTCATTCACAATATGATTCCAAATTTCAATTTAAAGTAGACCATTTTCTTTCAAAGTTATGTCTAGCATACGACTAAGTTCAGAGTTGTATGTGCATTAATAATGCTTTTGTATAATGATGAATATGTGCTTGTGTATTTAGTTTGGAATACGGTATACATTCAGTTGCTTTTTTCTGTAGTGTAGATTTGTTTACGTAATCAAGCCTTAGGGTAGAATAGGAAAATGGGCATATAATAAAAAGGAAACTATTTGTATTGGAAAATATGAACTTTTTTGTCAGATGCATATACTGGACTCCCAAAGTTGTGCAATATATCCATCCACAAAAGCTTGTTCATATTTTCCCATACAAATACAGTCACCTTTAATTATATAACACAACAATTATGGTGTGCTTAGTACTTACAATCGTAAAATAAATAAGTATTTTATAAATAATTAGTCATAATATATTGAGAATAAATTTTAAAATGCCCTTTCATTTTTAAAGAATTATTAAAGATTTTTTGATGATACTAGTTCCAAAGAAACGTTTCATTAATGTCGCATACAATTTTGGAATTTAGACCTTTTGGGTATATCTTAACAACCTGAAATATTTCCTGATTAATTATAAATACTTATAATAAATACACCTTTTATATGCAGTGTGCTATCAATTGTGCAACATTAAATGTTATTTATTTGATCAGATGCATAAAATGTGGTATCCAATAAATTGGACAAACCAGTACAAAAATATCTAAGCGTATGAACCAGTATAAATCAGACATAAAATAAGTATGTTGTAGAATTCTTTTCATCTCATTTTGCTGCACAATATAACAAGAGTTCTCATACATTGCAAGATTATTCTTTTCAGCCTAAGGTCTGCTAGGGGAAACCTTCTAGATTCACCATCTTAATGTTTAATGTTACCCAGGACTCGTTTGTAGTGGACCAATGTAAGTGTTTGTCATGAGGGAGTGAGCGAGTTAGCGGTCGATCGATGTGCACGATTTCCGTGCTTCATGAGTATTAAAAGCAATTCCCTGTATTACTAACAACAAGATTCTGGCATTCCTACTCTAGTTCTTGAGACAGACAACACCTGAAGCTCATATTAATACTATATATCCAAAAGGTTTAAATTCTAAAACTCAATATGACATTCATTAATCAAACTTGTTTTGCAATGGGCATGGAGGAAATTTCCATGCCTATTTCAAAAAAAGATGTAGAAAAAATAACACAGGTATCCTATTCATGTAATAACCTTCATAAATATTTTAATTGGCATCATAGTGAAACCCATAAATTGGTGAATTGTAACCTAAAATTAATTCTGGAAATATTACAAATATTCATAATGTATTAATCTTGAAGAGCCGGCATACAATCAGTATAAGTAAATGTCCTGTACACAGTTGTTCATCCTCATACTGAATAGTTGTGATCTGAATTCGTTATTCCTTGGAAAGGTGTTGAGTTTTGGACCCTGGTATGTTCCTTAATGTAATCTCAGTTACATCTAACTGCTTAATATATTTCAGATCTGCAGACATTGTATTTCCTTGTTCAAAACTTTCCTTTTTACAGTCTCTGCTCTGTATACACAAGTCTTTCAACATTCTCCTGACCTATCGAATTGATAGAATTGATGTTTTTCATGCAATGATAATTCCACACCATAATCCTCACATTTTGTAAATGGTAATGTTCTATGGCTGTTATTTGATATATTGTAACACCCCGTGTGTTATTTCGAAAAGAGCATGAGTACAGGAATAGAAATGCTTTTTATAAATAATAAAGGTGAGATATAACATGCTTTTCATAATCGCAAATCGATTTTATATGAACACAGTGTCCGTCACAACACTATCAACTTATGAGAATATATAGTAGACTTGGTTATCTAAATGTCAAAAGACAACGTTATAATATACAATATTTAGGTTAAATTAATTGTATTCATTAATCCATGTGTATATTAATAGCCTAATTTATTAAATTGGCTGTAATACGTCCTGACATAGTATCGTGATCTCAATAAAAAATAATAATTTTAGTACTCGTGTACTTGAGCAGTGTGGTAGGAGATAGCAGCGGCTTTATAGAATATTACACTATATAAATATAAGGCATTTACATTCGATAGCAATCATGTAATAAATCTACTTAATGTTTCTTATAACAATTTGATTCAGGTTTTGGATTTTAAAGTACCAAATTTAATATCGGTTATGAAAATTACGTAAGTAACAGTTTTAGAATACAAGGCCGAAATTCTTTTCTACTTAGATGTTCATACATTGCCGCTCTGACAGCTATATGCCAGTGCACTGTCTGCACTCGTATTTATAGACTCCTATTCACGTCACATGACTTTAGTTAGCCAATCAATGTTTGTCCTTCTCAGGGCAAGCCATGGCGGTAACAAAGTCAACTGTTCAAACTGTAAGAAAAATCCCTGTGAACATGCAATTTAGACGAACTTAAGTTGTCCTCGCAATGTCTGTGGTGTACGTTTTTACTGTTAACCTTATAAATATATTCATACTTATGATTCCGTATAACTGAAAGAAACGGACAAGTAAATTTCAATGCCAATCGAGTGAAGAGTACATCGTACTGATTATCCAATGAGTCATAATAAGATTAGAAATAGTCCCTATCAACTGCATACTACATGTATTTTGCACACTAAGTAAAACAACAATTTCTACATAACCAAAAACTTTCAATAATGAACAGTAACATTAGTTCTAACTTATTGTCCAACAAAAGTCTGACAAGAAAAATGCGATTCTCCGGCTGGGCACATTGATTCCATCAATATCCTGCATCTCTGCTGCTCTCGTAATCAAACTCCACCGGATGGATGAATTCAATAGTTTATGGACCAACATCATATTTCTCGCTTTGATATTCCAAATTCATGGAAGGTAAGATAATTCGTTTTCTAAACTATTCATGTCAAATTCCAGCACGATACACTTATTGTTCAACATGAAATGAATATTGCACAATAACTGCGAACATGCGAACTTCTTTCTACTTAATGTTGGTGTCCCAGTTTGAAGAACTGTTGACATCTTTAGATGACTTCCTTGACGAATTCGTTAATACTCATGATAACAGCGTGACACTTCGGACCAGGGCAAGGTTTTACACTCACATTTAGTATAAGACGCAGGGTACACATTTATAAAAGATGCAGACGGTGATCTAAACGATGGTGGGTGGGTGGCGTACATTCAGGAACGGAAGAAGTAATTCACACACAATAAACGTTTTCAATGACAGATAAAAATGACATGATCAAATAAGCCAAAGTCTCATAGTACATTATCATCTCACATCTCAACGTTGAACATCAAATAATCTTGACACATTAATATTAACTGGACAATGTGCATGCAAAACTCCATTCACAGTACCAATATGGTATTACAACATAGTTAACTGCCTCATGTTTTCTGACTTTGTTTCATGTTTTTACATGATCATTATTAGTATCACTATTGAAAAAGGAATGTTGTTCTTAATAGCGCCAAGTATTTTGGATTGTTGAGCTAGGTATTATAATATGAAAAGTTGAATAAGCAAACCCAATCATATTTTTGGATTAGTTCACATGTTTTGGTAGTGAAATACTTCCTGAAATGTTATCTGCTTTGCATTTCTGAGTTTCAGTATACAGTTTCATTTCAATTGCTGATACAATCAGTTTCATTTTCGAAATTTCAGGAACCATCACAGTCACTTTCATGCATGCTTAGGTCAGTGAATTTGTGCAGTCAACAATAACTGGAACAATGCCACTAGTTACTGATCACTCTTTACCACACAGCACATGTTATCTTACGGAACAGAACAGTGGATTCTAGTTAACTTTACTAAATTGCTTACTAGGCGTAGTCATATCACCCGCATGCTATTTAATCAACAGAGCAGAGTAGCTTCCGTTTGACACTTTTGGTGAGAATTTACTAGTAATATCGCTCGTATGCTGTTTCATTGGATCCTTGAGAATCTTATTACATCTTGATTTTATATCCTGTCTCAGGAGGGTCAGTACGTCCTGATTTTCTTTTACGAATTGTTCCAGAATACATGTCTGAGCTAAAATTTGCCTCGCTGCTGTGTTGAAACTGAACTGGTCACCAATGGATCATGTTAACTTGCTGCTGCACTGTCCACATAGAATCATGATTTAGCTATTTCATGTGTCATAACACATTTTATTAATGCACCCTGTACAGCAAGCTGATGCACTATATCCTTTCCCAAACTGTACTTTTGACAGGAGTTCAAAGGCACTCAGTGTGCTTTACACTCTGGATTACAAACCTGGGCATTGTACATGTATTTCTTGTCTGTTCAGCCAAGCTCCAAAAAAGCACTTTATTATACAAGCACATATTTATCATAGACTTCTAAGCTTCTTTTAAGTCATAGTTTCATATGCAATCCCAATAGCTCATGAACGGTTGTTGGGCATTTCATAACTTACTATACTTGTCAGTGTTATTCGTTGGATTCATTTCCTTACTTCATATTAATATATTTGAAAAAGTCTATTTTATACCCAGATAACCTTTATTAATTGTCATATTATTGGCTACAATATTAGATGTCCTCTGCATCCTGCATCTTTCTAAAGTTTGCATATCCATAATAGCCATAGCAGTTTGTATTACCTAATGGCGTGTTCTAAAGATGAATGAAAGTCTTGTTCTCACTGCCTTGTAAAAATTAATTCAGGAGTTTGTTAGTCATATTTAAGTATTATTTTATAGTTAAATACCAATTTTATCTCCTCTGCCATCAGTCATTATGGGAGTGCTGTAATATCGGGTGCTTGGTGATGATACTTTAGTGACGTATTATTGCACGTATCTACTATTTTGGTCATTACCTTATTGTCTCATTCTTCCAAAGTCCTGATATTTTGTTGCCTTTTCAAGCATGAATTGGTACCAGGATCTGATGTCAGAAGTTAAATTGGCTTGTATCCACTCTTAGGATCAGGTGTGTAAACTGTGGCTCTGTCAGCATTTGATTTTACTACCTGGGAACATGCAGCTTCGTTCATTCTATCAACTGTCCATAGTTGTGGTTAAACAGCCAGTGGGTGAGTCTTCAATGCGTAATATAATGCCTTTATTCGGCGGAGAATTACCTAATTAGTAATGTGTTTTTCTTATCTCATGAAAGGCTTTCATCTTTGCATGAATGGATAGTTGGATTTAAAGTGAAAGCGGCCACTAGGGTCATATGTTCACTATTTTGCACTGCTATTTATTTACATGGCAGTGATTTAATTTATCCAGGAAGATTGAATGGTGCTACATCTTCCTGGCGTTTATGCGCACAGAGTGTGCTATTTAATTTGGTCGTCATATCATACCCCTAAAAAGGGGCTAATGATATGAATGTTAGACCTGGGTGAGTGGGAATAGACCCATCACGCACTCAACCTATCAACCAATCGAAAGTACGTACGCTTATTCCAATTTCAATCCAGTTTTTCTAGTGGATTTCCCTATGCCAAAATTGTGTAAGCCACCGATGCAATTCATCAAATGGTAGAATTGAAGAATTAAATTACGTTCCTATCTATGCCAATCTTCTAGTACAAAAGTGTACATATTATATGTCCCTAACAATTTCTTTTGCTGATATGACTAAACGTCATTTGAAAGGTAGCCACTGTCAGAAAGGATTGGATTGTTAATTTTGAGCGGTGGGTCCGAAAATGATCAAGTTAGGCTTTTTGGATAGAGCTTGTCAAGGAGGGTTTCCGTAACCAAGTGGAAGACCCTATTGAGGCACTGAAAGACAATAGCCCTCATCTTTGCATTTGATACTACTTTGTACTGATCTGGTGTGGATCCAATAATTGTATGTAGTTTTGGGGGTTTATATCAGCCACTCTGACCCATCTTTGACACCTTGCAACTACAGAACGCCACGAGTCAGACTTTGTTTACTGTCAGGTTTTGTACCTGATGTCCGAGTGTATTATATTTTCTCCAGCATTATTCAGGTAGCTGCCATGCCAGTATCTCTAATACTCGATCTAACCTGTGCAAAATTGACTTATTGTGCTCATCAGATGCTTGTCAACGTTTCTATATTAATGTCAGCCGCTTGCAACTTTTATTATTTACTACAATCAAACGTTTAAAATAAAATGATAGAATAAAATAAATTTGCCCAACTTTTTTTAAAACATTTTAAATTATACTATTATAAGCAAATCAAATGTTCTGAGAAAATGTTCCAAATTTGTGATTAAAGTTTACTTCATGAAAAATAGTTTCTGTAATACAACAACAGATCATAAAAATACTTGCATTTAAAGAACAATCTCCATGACTAAAGGATTATTTGAGTTCATAGACAAAAGACCCCTGCCCCCCAAAAAGGAAAATGATTTGATACATTGCAATTCTGGAATAACAAATTAGACATTTCATATAAAACAGGCCATGTACAATATGTGCTCTGCTTAATTTAATTCTGGGCAAGCAACCTTTGTGTCGTCAATACCAGAGATATGCAAGAAGTTATTTGGTAATAACTCAATGTTGAGAGAACAATATATTAAAGTGGAGTAATACTAACAAGAATTTCAGTATAGACACAAAATAAACACCATTTTCATGTAGGACTAATAAGACATCATAAGAATCTTGTGGTGATAATCACATGTTAATATGTTATGAAGGAGTAGTGATAAAAGTTTCATGACAGTTACTATTTTAGCTATACACCACTCCCTCAATAACACGCGCCCTGATAACTTGCGAACCCACTTATAATGCAAGGTCAGGCGTGGATCCCGTTTTTAAAATAACAGAAATACCAAAACCAATTGATCCCAGACTCGCAGTCTGACTATCAAGAAGATAAGACGTGCAGCTCCGCTCAGGACTACTCCCCACGTGCCGCAGTAACCAGTTACCTGAATTCGGATACACGCTACTTCAGCCGTCCACCTACCCCCGTTTCCAGCCTCGCTGACTGATCAACTATATCCCTCAACCCAACTTCAACAACGATACCGGGGTTACTTCAAATATCAACGTTAATTATCAGGTATTTTATTAAGACTTCGGGACAGTTCAAACTTTGTGCTGTTTTTACTTTAACTTGAAACTTCTCTCCTCAAGCCTTTCATCACTAAGTTTACTTCATTTAATTTGTCATTTTTTACACTTTACACTCTTGTGTGACAATTCAAGCAAATTAAATAAATTCTTTATCTTGCTTTGAATTCTTCCTTTTGACGCATGCCATAATTCCATCCTAATTTTTAACTCAATATAATTCCGTAATTTATAGATAATTGCAATTTTAATTTAGTTTCTACGAATTAAATTAATTTAACTCTCCAAAATACAATCAGAACAATGGAAAACAAATCCCGTAAGCATGCATTTAGAACTAGAAACCGTCTTGCCGCTAACGGTAACATACTCAAGAAAAGGTTTGCTCAAACTAACATAAAATTGGATAAAGAAGCCTTGACCAAGCTTAAAATAGGGCAAATTGACTTTAGCAGAAACACGCGGACAAAGGAGGTGCAAAAAACTCAATTAAAGTTCATTTCTACACCAGACCTCAATTTAATCAAAAAGGGAAGCGGACAAGCTTAATCCTCTCTCTCCAATTCAGTTTAATTTATATGAAAAAACTATTAATAATGAAGCACTGGACGCCATTTTACCCCAAAGCGACTCCGGTGTAAACAATACAACAACCCACTAATATTCCATCATGGCCGCCTCTCCAACAAACAACCAGTAGGAATCACTGTGTATAACAAGCCCACTTACGCCCAGGTCACTAAATCTAACGTGAACCATGTCCGCGAGCTGAAGACAAAGGCTCCCCTGGGAGGTCGCACAACGCCTGAAGCAAACAAGATTGCTAAAGCTACCGTAGTGCACTCAAGCCAAACACCAGGGCCGTCAAAATTACTAACAGAGGAAGATTTGATATATCCCTCTCAAAATCCTAAACACAAACAACCCTCCTCACCAACCATTAGGAAATCAAAAGCATGGCAAGGAATAGGTAAAGGTAAAGGACCGTTAAACTCTAAAAAAAATGGCCCTCATTAAAAAATCCAAAGAAACAACAAAATCGGCACAGAACAAATCAGGCATATACGGCAAACCCGCTATGGCTTCAACTTCACCCAACACTGTATCAAATAACTCAACCTCAGCTATGAAACCTAAAAACAAAACAAATTTTCACAGACTGGATCTGACGTTCTATCTCAAGAGAAAAACATCGAAATTTAACAATTTATCCAATAACAGCTAAGACAGAGCCTTACTTAAAATTCACTCAGAACAGTGCCAAATAATTAGGTCGAATCAACAATATATCATCTTACATTGTTGCACAAGGGGCCAAATACCTTGAAATCCAAGAGCTTTGTGGTATCCCAGTTACCGTAGAACCTCATAAACAGCTCCAGAGCTCTATTAATGTTCATCATAACAGCAACAAGAACCTAAAAAACCAATAAGGCCACCACCACCTCAAACGAAATCCCGCAAAGGTGCACTTATAAATCAGTCCTAAAATTAACAGGTAAATTAGGTGTACTAAACAATCAGGAGATAGAGCACAAGTTAAAGGAAGGAGGTAACCAAATTTTGAAAAATTACCGCTTAGGTAACAAGCAAACCAACAAAAACATCACTGTACTGGAAACATCAACCCCATTACCTACATTAATTAAATTAGGAAAAGTAGGTACAAGATACAGGATCGAACCATACTTAAACAAGCCAAGATTCTGCCCCAAGCGCCAACATTGGGGCCATTACAAGGCTAAATGTAAATTTGAGGCCAAGTGTAATAAATGCGGGTGGTCCCATAAAAGGGAAAAGAGACATACCAAAATGTGCTAACTGTAGAGGCCCGCATTTACCGCAATCTCCTTCATGTCACCCTACAATACAGGAAAAAGCCATAGTCGGCATAATGGACTCAGAACATTGCAATTATAAAACAGCTAAAACCAAAATTATCAATGCTGTCATAATATTTAAACAAGCAAAGCAACATATAATATTACCATCACCCAAATTGAACACAACAAGCTTTAGGCTCAATAACAACAAAACAAACCATCAGGCTGATAAATTCAAAGAACTGGATGACGTCATCACTCGACTGAACAAATTGATTGAGGATATTAACTTTGACACTATAACACATAAAACTATCCTATCATCAATCAATAATGTTCGCACCCAAATTGAGCACCAAATTGCAATAAACGACCCTAATAAAATTGGCTAATTCAACTCAAAGGGACTTTATTATATGGCTATGGAATGCAAGAGGATTGTCATCAAATATTAACGAACTCAAACTCAAAATAATTAACACTAGCTATAAACCTGACATCATTTGCATTCAAGAAAATAAACTGTCTGCAAATTCGAAAACATTGCCATGAATACAAGGATACTCCCCTCGGTATTTCCAACATCGAAAAGAAGGTCGGGGGGGGGGTTAACAATATATATAAAAAACACTCTACCATCTGTTACGCTACTACCTATAACATCCCAGGAAATTAGTAACACACTAATAGAAATTCAATCCCCATTAGTTAATACAGGAAACTATCAATTACAAATCATAAACGTCTATGACCCAGGTGGGGGTACTAAGCTTAAACATAAATTAGCGTTTAAAGAAATAACCAAAATCATTGGGACCGGGCTTGCAATCATCTGTGGAGACTTTAATGCCCATGATAAGCTATGGGGGGGGGGGGTTGAGAGGTGACGGACAGACCTGGGTGGAAGAATGGATTAATGAATCCACCATTATTAGCCTTAATGATGGTGCTAAGACCAGACTTAGTCCGGTCGACGGCTCCCTGTCCGCCATTGACCTCACCCTAGGCACACCCAGACTGGCACAAGTGGCTAAATGGGAGGTGGAGCAATCTGCCCCCATGAAGAGCGACCACTTCCAAATAATCACCACTCTACAGATGACTGTTCAGTACGAACTCAATGATAAAATACCCAGGTCGAACTACTCAAAAGCTGATTGGGAAAGATTTCAGGAAATAATAATGTTAACCCGTCAGATATAGAATCAAAAGATATTGACATTTACTATGATAACCTAATTAAGGCCATAACTCAAGCTGCCATTAACTCTATCCCCAAAACTAGTGGCAAACCAAGAAAACTTAGTGTGCCATGGTGGACAGATGAAATTAAACGAATTATACAGGACAAAATTAGAGCTTTAAATAAATTTAAAAGATCAAATATTACTACTCACTTCCAAGAGTACAAAAAATCTCGATAACAAGCTCAAATATCTAATAAAGCAGTCCAAAGAAAAAACTTGGCAAAAATACTGCAACATTATTAATTTTAGAACTAACTCTAAACAAGTTTGGAATAAAATCAGGGCCATAAGGGGAAAGAACACAAATGGCACCCCAAAAATCAATAATACCAGCAATCAAAAAGAACAAGCTGAATCATTAGCAAAACATTTAAAAAATATGAGCAGCAATAATAACCACACTACCGATCTACAAAACTATAGAACTAAAACTGAAATTAAATTCTGCCATCTATTTCAAGACCAGTGACCCATAAATTCACCACTCAATAAAGATTATACAATACATGAATGGTCTCGGGCGCTAAAATCCAAACATGAAACTTCACCTGGGGAAGATCAAATAGGTTACGTAATATATAAAAGCCTACCTAGCAATCTGGTTATGATAATAATAAACATGCTAAACATAATTTGGGAATCAGGGGAGCTACCCAAAAAATGGAAAACAGCAACAGTTGTCCCCATTTTGAAACCTAACAAAGATAGGAATGACATTAACTCATATAGACCAATTTCACTTACCAATAATATCTGCAAAAGCATGGAAACAATTATCACTAACAGACTCAAACACCACCTGGAGAGCAAGAACTTGATATCTCCAAACCAATGTGGTTTTAGAAATAAAAGATCTATTACGGATCAATTAATTAAACTGGACTCAGCCATTAAATTAACATTTAATAAAAAACAAAGGACTAATAGAAACTTAATTGCGGTTTTTCTAGATCTTGAAAAAGCGTTTGATCTGGTGTGGACCAAAGGATTAATAGCCAAATTAAATCATTATGGCATTACCTGTCGCATATTTAATGTTATGCAAAACTTTTTAACCGACCGCAAAATTATAACTAGGGTAGGGGTTACTTATTCTGAAGAACACTCCCTTGAAAATGGGACTCCCCAAGGCAGTGTCATCAGCCCCACCCTCTTCAACCTCATGATTAATGATCTTGGCTCTAATCTCGCCTAACCCTCAATCGGATTATCACAATTTCCAGATGATAGTGGACTATGGAGAGCAGGAAACCCCTCCAACCACACTCATATGGCTGAAATGAAAACAAGTCTAAATAACTTTGGTAAATGGGCTGACAAATGGGGATTTAAACTGTCGCACCAAAAAACGGTAGCTGTACTGTTCTCACCTTATAGAAAAAAACACATTATACCCCAACCTCCAAATTCAAAATAAACAAATTAAATTCGTTAAAATAGCCAAATTTCTGGGTATGTACTACGATGAACACCTAAAGTGGGTATCTCATATTGATGACCTAGTTAAAAGGTGCAATCTTGACTTAAACGTACTTAAAAGCCTCAAAGAAACAATAATGACTCTATATAGGGCCTTACTTAGATCTAAACTCGACTATGGATGCCAAATTTACAACACGGCCTCCATAACCCAACGTAAAAGATTAGATAAAATAAAGAGGAAAGGCCTACTCATAACAACTGGGGCATTGCCATATACATCTACAGCAGAGTTATAGGTCTTAACAGGAGAACGCCAGTACAGTCTCGAAGGCAGGAACTCATGTTGAGATATGTAACTCGTCTGTCCACTCACAATAAAACACACCCAACTCTAGTAGCTATCAACAAATGCAAAATTTTATTTAAGAAAACTCTTAAAAATAAGTCATCCTTTGGCAAAATAGTACATGAGTTAAATCTACAACTCCTAGTAGATATATTCCAAGTAGAAACTAACCAAATATTTGATAAAGAACCTTGGAATAATACATCAAATAAAGTAAACATCTCTTTATAGACAAAGGTAAAAAAAAGAAAATCAACAACATTATTTAAAAACAGCTGCAATGGAACTAATCAACAACCAATATAAAAACTATACTCATATATTCATGGATGGTTCCAAAAGTAACAACCCCTTTAAAACTGCTGCGGCTTGGGTCATTCCAGCACACAATATAAAAATGGGCAGCCGCCTACCGGATCACTGCTCCATTTACACAGCTGAATTCTGGGCCATCCTGGAATCTTTAAAATGGATACTAGAAAATAAACCTGATAAGACTTTGATTATTAGTGATTCACTAAGAGCCCTAAAATCAATACAATGCAATAATACTAAATCAAGAGAACACTTTCTTAATCAAATCAACCAAATAATTAAAGTACTCGATACTCAAAGCATAACAGTAGCGTTTCGCTGGATACCATCTCACATCAACATAAAAGGCAATGAATTAGCTGACCAATTAGCCAAGAGTAAACTCACTGAACCTGATTACATGCAACTAAAGTATAGTCCAACGGAAATTAACATTTTAATCTATTCACTGATAAATCAAAAGTGGCAAAAGGATTGGAACCAAAATAAACAAGGGAGATTTTTACATAGTATTGTCAAAGAAGTCTATAGAAATATCCTGATACCCAGGTGCATTACTTATGAACAATCTTAAATAATTATGATAATTATTGGAAAAACAAAATTAGCCAATACTTTTGGAAAATATAAGGGACCTTTTCCGCACAACATCAACTGCTTCCAATTTAAAGTACCGGAAGATTTATATCATATATTCAATATCTGTAAAAATACGCAAAAAGAAAGAGACCTATTTATACCTAAACAATTAGAACTTGCTGCACCAAGTGCATATCCAGAAATAATTCAATTATACAACAAAAAACCCCAAAGAACATACCTTAATATAATTGAATTTCTTAGAAATACAGGGTTAATATATAGAGGTCTAGTATTAAGTAACATATAGACAACATCAAATTACGAAATTTGTGAAAAACGTGCAAGATGTAATAAGAATGTTATGGCATCTGATTCTTGCTGTCTGTTTCAAATATACAATTATGCAGCACATTTTCATATTTCATGCAACAGCAATTAAATAGGCATACATTCTTTCCGCAATTCATTGAAAACAATTTTTATTTTACCTTCATACGGTAAACTTAGTATCAGAGCAGGTCTAATCTTCTCAGTTTATTCTTTCTTTGCAATCTGCATGCTTAGACACTATTATGTATTCTGTTTTCACAACTTGCCTTGTAATACCAATTGATGACAGGGACTGGGTAGACGCAACTTGATGTAACACACTCTAGTGTAACTGCAGATAAACTCAGATCTGAACCACGTGTGGGTTCCTGTGTGTAAATTAATCCATTCGGGATAGCTGAAATAAAATGCAAGACAGAATTAAGACTACATCTGTTCTGTCCTTCATGTCATATTAATTTTATAAACGAAAATCAAATTGTATCATTGGTCTTTATTATTTCAATTGTTTAATCCAGAATATATGTTGTCATGATAATAAATAAATAATATTGAATTGCCAACATTCAGACGTACAATGCTGATAAGAAAATACAACTTTATAGTGCAGATTCTGTTGATACAGAAATGTGATCACTTACTAAAAATAGTCAAGTTCATTGTATCTTCCTCCAAAGGTGCTTTATAGGTACACTTCCACTGCCTTTGGTCCTCAGACCGTCTCAAGCCTGTGATATGTATGTACATTCCATTACTGTCTGTAGTGAAGTTGTATCTACCAAGCTGGGCAGGTGCACACAATCCAACTAATGGAACACATAACACTGCAAATCTTATTCCATCTTTAAACCAGTCCATTTCTGCTTCAGGTGAAATATTTGTCCTGTTACAGGTAAGTTTGTAATCCTGCCCCTGTATGGCCAAAGGGTCACCAACGATTTTCACTGCAAAAGTAATAAATTTAATCGTTGAGTAAATCGTTAATTTAAATCACTGCATTTAAAACAAAACATATTTAAAGGAATCAATACACTTTAATCCACATATCACAGTTGTATATGGAATTTTAACACATTAAATCTGTGATAGATTATGTGAAAATGAGACTTAAACTCTATTAATGCATTTCCAGGAATTCGTGGAAAATCCCATTTCGTCATTTTAAGTATAAAGGGTTGAAACCACCAAAGATGGTTGTGTACAATAATTTTTTTAAAATAACTGATATAATAGCCATATTGGGTACACCATCAATACCATTTTCATCTAGACTTGTTTTGGGGAGTTACGCACCATTTATCCGCACTTGATAGGCTGTACATAGGTCGTAATATATAAGGTATAGGACCAGGAACTCCAGAAGACCCCAGGAAGAACCATCACCTTACTGTCAAGCTTTCTTAGATACTATTACTGGTTGAGCTGAAACCTGAACTGACAACAACATAGTTAAATGCATGAGTGATCCGTAAAACCTTGTCAAACAATAGAGTGCCATCATCATTTTCAAAACATCTATTCCAGATTTGGTGTGTCAAAATTCCACATACAATTGTGACATGTGGAATAAAGTTTAATGTTTCATTTAAATGTGTTTTTTTTTTTTTTAAAATACAGTGATGTAAATTAGTAGTTTACTCAATGATTAAATTTATTACTTTTGCCTTCACCACGAAACCTAATCTAGGGTGACAAAATATATATTGGTAGATGAACATGGACGAACAAGTAATGGTTTTGTTAGTAAGAAATTCAAAGTTTTCCAAACTACCGTGTTTAATACAGAAAATGTTGTTTTCAAATAATGTTAAACGCGCCTGATATTAAAGGTCACATGCCACCAAATATAATTTACAAACTTGTGATAGTATTATAATAATACGTAAAACACATTTGTTATGCATGCACACCACATAAATGTTCAATTAGACTTTAAAATCAACTTTATTTAAATGAAACAATTATTCGGCAATCTCTATAAACAGTCGGTAGTTTCAGCGTGCCAAAAAGAATATGACGTATATTTATTCCTAATAAACTTTACCATTCAAGTGTTTAATTTTCCCACGTACACGTCTACGTGATATATCATACAATCATTCTTTTGTACAGTAAATATGGTGTACTGTAATGCATATGGATGTAACCAACAGAGTGATGATGGGACAAAAGGGTCTTCTTTATCGAAAAGACCCTTGTTTACCAGAATAAAAGTGGGTCGAAGCTGTGATATCAAATAGTGTGAGGGATGGGAAAGTTGTATCATTTATCCCGAATTACAGTCAATTTCGCCCAAAGACAATTCAGTACAAGACAGTTCGGCTCAATTGTACTGAAATTAACACACTTCGGCCTGACTCGAAAGACAATTCGGTCCAATTTATTAACAGTTGGAATAAGTTCATTTTCTTCAAATAACAAGTTGATACTATGTTAGATAAACGGAAACAAACCAAACTATCTTGATATTCTTTAAAAGAAAATAAAAAATCATACTTAGTAACACACACACACACACACACACACTAGATATATGTGTGTGTGTGTTTGTGTGTGTGTAAGAGAGAGAAAATACAAATTGACATATCTTGCTCGTTCTAATTAAAATAATTATATATATTTATTTGGTATGCTGAAAAAATTACATGCATCTGAACAACAAACATCTTCCAGTTAAGTCTTCCGGTCAAATTATCAATATTGATTTATAAAACAAAAATGCTTAATTGATAATATTCTACAGAATACAAATACATTTTTGTAAGAGAAGCATACATGATATATTATAGCACGCATTTAATTTTAGACTGTATGTTGTAACACTGCTGCATATGATACACACTGTAATATGAATCTGCCATTCACGCATGATAAGTTACAAGGTGCAAACTGACTTAGATTCTATTGTATCCAGTTAACTATACAACAGTATCTCGCAAATAAAAAAAAATCGATATTTTAAAATACATTCACTGTAAGTGCAAATGATAATCTTTTCACTAGCGTGGGTAATAAAAGTATTTTTAAAGCAAGATTGTGTTGTCTATACTAATTGCCCTGCAAATATCAATTAAGATTACATATGGCAAACAAATGGAACCCCTGGTGATGAACAAACACAACTGGCTGCGAGCAATAAACTCGTTGCATAAGCTTACCGACATGATATCAAATACAAATGTGATTTTATTGCAAAGCAAACCAATCAGGCAACTGTACATATTATCTTTCAAGTTTGCCGATTTTTTCTTATGAAGTCGGCCAATATAAGGAAACCACGTTTGGTTCCTTTGGATTCTTTTACGTGTGCCGATTTCTTTTTTGTTTATAAAGTCGCTCGGCATTTAAAAGGCAACATTGATTCCATTTTACTTGTAGTAACTGAAATTTCCAAACAAAATTGAAACAATGGAACAGTTTTGACAGCGACACAATCAAGTACGTCTTACACGCATACAGATATAAGACTAAACGATAAATTAGTTATCAGTAGTTTCATCTAAACATTTGATATATATAGTTTATAGTGTTCAATTTAAGGACAATAAAAACATGAACTTCGTCTTGTGGGGACGAAATTTACGCCAATTCCGGTTGGCGTCCTCTATAGGTGGGATCTCGCAACTAAGTGGAAATAACAGAGTTGTGTTCTTCCTTTCGGAGTAATTAAATTGATATTTCTTCTTTACACTTGAAAAGGTTTTTGTTCTTTCTGTGCGAGTATAACTACTTGTAATAACGTAACACAAATCTGATATATAAGAAAAAGTGTTGGAGTATGTTCGGAGACCTTTAGGAATAAAGGTAGATGCGCATTGATATTTTGGGGCATAGTTAATGATTATACAGTCTATATATTTATAAGTGTTATAGATGTACATTCTTACCTTTTATATCAGTTAGAGGTGTGTTAACAAGATTACGTAAATCTGGCTATAGTGTTTCACCGAGGATCCCAAAAGACGGCGGACAGTGTGTCTCTCTATCCTCCAAATTTGAGGAACACAAATATTTTTAAAGACAAAGAAAGATTTGGGATAGCAGTGAGAACGAGTGGTTTTATTTATTTTCAACATATGTACTCCAGATTTTGACTCTTGTGCGACACCCTAAACACCAGGCGAACTGTTTTCATGTCACAAAATATCCCAAAAATACGTCTACAACATTTCATCAGTGGATGTCTCAGTTGGTATTAGTAAAGGCCAAGGATGTGAAAGTGATCAAAAGAGATTCTTGAAACATTATATTTGTCAGTTCAAATTAGCACCGTTTTACATAGTTGGCTACGTTGCACAGTAAAGTATTTCACCGGTGTTATGGAATACCCAAATCCACTCAGATCCACCCCGAAGCACCCCAATCCAAACAAAATCAACCAAAATCATGACTTTTTGTCTTCTTTGGCATTAATAAAATTCCATGATCTGCATTAGTATCGTTTGTAAATCACCGATATTAACACATTCCTCAAGTTCATCTTAGCGACGATGAGTGAGTGAAACGTGGAAAGTTTGTGTGTGTGCTCATGTATAACATTCCTAATATTAAATGTAAAATTAAATATTGCGATGCAATTTAAGAGTGTGTTTGTGTTGTTTACAATGTTCACTTACTTCTATGAGGCGGATAATATATTGAGATAAGATTTTGCATGAGAATTGTAATGGACATGCACAATATATTGATATCCTTAGGATTCTAGTATTTTTTCTGTTTTCGAAAACATAGTGATTAAATAACGTTCTTTAAACTATATAATTTATGAATAAATGTACAAATAAGTTACCACATTAATTTCTTAAAAACATTCATTGATAATATCTTTAGTCGTTTTTGATACTGGTTGTTTCCGCTGGCCTGGCTTTTTTCCAACATTTTCGGAAGCTTGTTTACACTTACATTTGATCTTGCTAGCACTGATAAATCTGGTTGTTGTTGGTGATAGCTGTGCCAGCATACATTTATGTACAAGTATATCTTTGTCCATTTGTGGCTTACCATGCCATACTAGTTGTGGAATGGCATGCTTGTCCATTGAAGGCGCTAGACGTCAATCGCCTGTGCTATAAACGGCACATATGAAATGCAGGATTTGATTTTGTATTATAATACCGATCCCTTCATTACGTTCTGGAAACGTTTTTCTGTTCCAATTAACAGCTACTTTTAACTTATGATGCACTGACTCACTGTTGTTGCTTGTCCACAGTGCACTGATCTAATCCGTCGCGTAATGGATGGTAAACGTAAGTGCTGATATTTGCCAACAATATCCTCTGCAAGTATGATCGTATATTTCACATTGGTGGAAATAGTAGGTTTTTTTTCTCAAGTCCAGACTGTTGAAACCATTTCTGATATTTGTTAACAACGGTATTTCAAAATTAGCCGATGTATCAGTCATACTTGATGGAAGATAAGATGTATGTCTATTTAGTACCTCATAGACACCATTAAATAACGTTTTCATGAAAACCAATGTCAAATAATACCATGCATTCAGGATAGGTAAGAACAAGATTTTCAATATGTATAATGTGGCAGCAAATTTGGATGCTTGTAACACACCACATTCAGTACTAGATATTATACGCAGTCTTTAGGTGAAAACCCTATATCAACATAACTACCAATTCTCAAGGAGCAAGATGTTCAATGCAACTGCAACTGTGGCAATGTTGAATGTCAGAATATCACCTTTTTCATTTAGGACTAATTCGATATCATAAGTAATCCTCTAGTGAAATCCCCGTGCAGGTATAACTTTCCAGCTAAGAGGAATATCAACAACAAAAGTTCAGGATGGCGCCATTATGGTTTAGTATCAACAACACATCATACGACGTATCATAGAGACAACTGTCGATATTCTGTTCATTCTATCAGTATGTTCGATACAATTTTGTACTGAGGCAGACGTATTGGATATATGATGGGTACAATTTCATTTAAGGCCAACAGGAGACAATAAAACAATTTCTGGCGAAATAAACACATACCAATATGATTCTTTATTCAGTAGAACTTATGATAATTCAAGATAACAAATTTGTGACAATACCGACAACCAAAACTGCACTATTTTAAAGTATGACCACAGATACATGATACAAATTCTTTTTTTGAAAATCCTATTTCGATAAGATGGGCAATAATGAGCAGATTCATTTTTATTTCGAATCAAGTAAAGTAAACATGAGTGCAACATGTCATGGAAGTCTTCAAAGTAGTTCAGGATGAGTCTCGATACTAAGTTTGTGTTTACGGATTACAGACACCAGGCAATGGACAACAACCATCCCATAAACAATTCTGGTCTATGAAACGTACAGCTTAAAATTAGACGATTTGTCTGACCAATATTGCCAGTTTAACATTGTCATCTGCACAGCAGTATCGTCGTTTTCGCTGGACACATTCATACCTCCAATGTACGTTTTTTCTAATGCTCAAGTAACTTACTAAATTAGTAAGAAGTTTGGCTATATCATACAAAAGACCTGCATAGTGGAATTTTGCATTGCATTTATTGTTCTCGTTTAACTTTAGTATTCACTCGTTATCAACAAGAATGTATTACTCAAAATTCTAATTGTTGTCTGAATTACATTTATTTCAATTTAATAATTCATTTGGATAAAGGAACAATCGTTTACGGCATACAATTAGTGCTTTTGTCCATAAATTCAAACTCAAAAACGCTTTACATCCATTTGGTGTGCCTTCAACCTAAAAAACGATCCCTTGTAAAAGAAGATGTACTTTCACGTAAAATATTGCATTATATATATATATTATGTCATTTATACAATTCAATCTGATATAATGTTCTATCAAATGATTTGAATCATATAAACACGAAATATGTATTCTCTAATTCTTTCTGTTATTTAATTTGGAAGTTTATATATATATATATATATATATATATATATATATATATATATATATATATATATATATATATATATATATATATATATATATATATTTAATTTATACTTAGTAGCTTTTAGGGGCCCCAAGTGGCCGAGTGGTCTAAAGCGCTCTTCGTTACGGATCACTGCCATCTCACCTCTGTCTGCGTGGGTTCGAGTTCAAGATTCGGCTAATGTGGGTATGTGAGAAAGTTTGCCTGTAGCTTCTCGTGGGGTCGGTGGTTCTTTCCGTAGGTTTTCCCACGTTCTTCCTCCACCAAAATTATTGGCCGCCATGTATAGGCCAGTTCGATAAGGGTTGTTACCTGAAAATAGGCTCTCTTTCAGAGCTCCATCGTACATTTAAACCGGAAACCGTGTTCGTGAATTTACAATCGCTATTTCCGTCGATACTCCCGTTAAGGATTCATCCACTAGCGTAACAAAAGCGACTAGGAAGACACATTATTGCAGTGTCTGTTCCAATTATCATTTTTGTTTAGCGTTTGTGTTTTGAGAGAAATGTATGAATGCATGAGGAATCAACAATTAAATAAAACAAGCAAAAAAATCAGTTTCTATCCTTTTTTATTGAATGTACATGATATGATCCAACAACATTATGTTTATATTATATATAGAAAACTGAAGTTAAATTAAATTCAGAGTTAACATATCACAAGATAAACATATTTAAATTGTTGTGACAGTGATAAACACACATGCACTTGTTACACTATAACTTATGTTCTTGCACACATGTCCTTGCTGTTTCACACAAATACAAATTTTCTTAAGCTATCTCTCTCTTAGGGGATTACTTTTGAGTTTAAGAAGAGGACGTCTCTCTCTCTCTCTCTCTCTCTCTCTCTCTCTCTCTCTCTCTCTCAAACACACACACATGAACTTGACCCAATATTTCCAAAAGACAGTATTCAACAAGTACTTTCTCTAAACCATTAATTCCAACCCTAACTCCTCAGCTATGTCCAGCAGTATAATAAAACTCTAAATTAAGAACAATCACACACCAAAAGTTTGTATTAAGAATGACTTGAACATGGCATAATTTTGGAAACAACGTTTGAATGTGTACATGTCAATGGACCTTGTAAATAGTCATAGTTCATTTGACAGATACATCAGAGTGATGCACATATATACAGGTAAAGAAAAGAATTATACAGTCATTGATAATGTCATTTGATGTAAAATCGGCCTAATGCGCATAATATATACTGATTACTTATTATATAATGACAAGCCACGCTTGATACGTTCAGAGAAGAGCTCTGGTATAATTGCCTTTAAACAAAAGGAATTCAATTTTTCAAGCATCAGAATCCAAAATCTTTCCTCAAAGAAAATTCTTTACACATGATATCCCTTAAGGGTCCATATTACAAAATCACACCATTTTCGATCACAAACTCCCATCTGACCTTGAACTTGATACTAATAATCATGACCTTGTTTAAGCTTAAGTTCAGCACCAATCACCTCACAACAAAAGGATGGGTCTTCGGCTGCTTCCAATGGTGTCATGTCTCTAAATTTAAATGGACATTTCACTTCTATTAGCCCTAAGGATTCCTCACAGTGTTTGCAGGTCACTAAACCATCAGGACTGCTACCTAGATAGGGAAATTCCTCATTCACCCATAAACCACTTTCTGTTACAATAATGTCAGTGTGGATTACCTTCGATTTAATCTGGTATAGGCGTTTTGCTGCTAGCTCATGTGTTCTACCCCATCTTACACTGTCACTGTCAAACTGAATATATCTCATGACTTCCATTACAGTACAACTAAGCGAAGTACTCTTTTTCAATTTACAAACACGTCCTAATTTTGAGCTTGTTATTCTGCCAATACGCGCTGCCAACCAGTTTTTGTTGTTTGCCTGTCCTTTAGTAATGTCTTGAATTCTCTCACATTTTTCCTTTTCACAATGAAGTGATGCAATGTAGTCCTTAAAATATTTCATGCATTCGTCAATCTGCAAGTCGGCCTTGTCATAATACATCAGATTAATGTTGTGCAATTTGGGTATTTCGTGTTCTGGATAGGGTGCTTTAACATAGTCACCTGTACTTTGTAAAAAGCATAGAGATTTGCTCGCCAGAAGAGCGTTGCATCATGGGTAAATTAGGGGACTTTATAATTCAAGAGACATAACAACCCTTATCGAACTGGCCTATAGCCTATCGTGTGCTGAAAAAAGGCGTTAAACCCTACAATAACAACAACAACAACAACTTTAGTATGATGTTAGTACCAGAGTATGTCATGTAAACATAGAATGTACTAAAATGTAACATTCATTCAGCTGACGAGATATTTTCAGATAATGTTAATTGTTGACTAGGTCAAATAGAAGATTACATAACCTTGTTTTCTTAATGAAGTACTCGCTCTGGCTATTGCATTATTGGCAGCAGAATCATTAATGTTAGGTTAAGTCTTTGAGTGTAGTGAAATTACTAATAAAATTATTCTTCTCTAAAATTACAAAATGCTCAATAATATTATTGGATGAGAATCAAAACTTTGGAATTATAGTGAATTATGACAATGACATATGGAATTACATTCTTGTGATTCATCTAAAGACTGTTGGAACTACATCACACTTCAAGCAAATCAACACCTTCAGCTTTCTATATCTTTTTTAAATAATGCTAAAACTTAAACAGAACTAAATTCAACTGGTCTGTGATAAATGTCTGTATGTGGATTTAATACACAATCCCATGAGTTCTTCTTTTTGTAGTTTCACTTGTGTTCTGGTCACTTCAATTATTTGCTGTAGATTACAAAACTTCTTGGTCTTGATATTTCTCATATAGTAACGTGGACTACTGAAGTTAAGGTCATATATCAGGTTTCAATTGTACTGAAGTCTTCTTTGTATTAAATATTTACAACAATACCACCAGGACCTCAATTCCACCGCACTACTGAATAAAACTCCAGCACCTAGATATAAATCCAGATATTATTACTAACACTGTTACTGGCACAGCCTATAATCAAACGGAATACTATGTAAATAAATAAAGCATATAGTGGGATTTGCAATTAAAACTGACGCTAAAATATTATAACAATTCTCCTTTAATTCCCTCTATGACTGTATTAGCTTCTTTCATTTAGTTCATGACCCTATGATGTACAAGAAGCGGAATTTGCAAACAATGGATATGAATTGTTTTGTTTAAATAATTGAAGCGGATAGAAGAAAATAACAGTAACATTATCTCATTAGCAAACAAGACAAAAAAGCTTTGATTGATACGTCGGGTAAATTACAAAAAATTCTTATGCTGACACACCAAGTTTCGTTCTACTTCAGATATACATTGGTTTAACACTGGTCACGCTTGCACATGAGAAATCCTCCATAAGCCGGAAGCAAGCGACAGTCGCGAAAAAGCGTAACACCACAAAGCACCCTGGTAAAGAGAGGAAATGCCTTGCACCTCTTTGCATAAGCCAAAACGAAAGTTTCAGTAATAGTATTTGCAAGGAATACAATAGAAAGTCTAGTACATTCTATAGTAAACAAAAGAGTGTCGTCTACCTGGTGTCTTTAAAAGATTCTTCGTTAAATGATTTCTTTCATGTCGTCCTTGATAGTGTCGTTCACTCACTTTATTTGAGCTTCTCGACCTGAGGGAGCGTAACACTAATCTCGGTTATTTGAGGGTAGTCCTACAATTTGAGTTGATTTATTTCTCAGTACTGTATTATTGAAAAAAAACTGAGAAAATTCTCAAAATCTTGCAAACATTTCAAACTTTGGGATGAATGACATAATAAGATGTTTAGAACACTGGTCCCCGTTCACCTAATCAACAATTGCTTCAAATTTTATCTTAAGAATCAATGCAATACATTAAGATCTTATGACACTGACAATAAGGACGGGAGATTTTCGTTTTTGATTTGTTCAAGAACTGGGTCATGCATATAATTTTGAAATTGAGGGTACAAGAAGGCGAAACAAAAAACAAACAACAATACAGTAAACACTTTCACGAAACGTTATTGAGAAAGAACATGAAAAACAATGCTTACGAACATTTATATTTGTGTGTTGGCTCACAGGTACACATACATGTAATCGATCGGTCAAATCTAATGACTACTGGTTATGCAGTTCTTACTGACTACATACACTCTACTACGCGGTTGGGGTGAGGATATACATACAACTTTGCATTATTTTGCAACATGTTTATCTAAATGTGTGCATAGCTAGGACACATGTAAATACATGCACAACAAAAGTGTTACTAATGCATAGTTTCAATATGTAAAGGTCGAAGATTTGCAATGAATATCCAGTTGACGGAGAGCACGATCACCAGACTCAATTGACATCCGCCAATGTACTATGGGCACTTAATCCCGTCCCCAGTGACTATGTCCATCATACTGAGTGGGCATTAATACCCTGCCTACCCGGAATGACAGGTATTCCTCCCATAATTTGACAATTACTTGCATGCAGAAGACGACAGGAACATGAACCAATAACATTGATCTCATGTTACCGTCGCCGTGCCTAGTTTTTAGACGAAGGGTAAAGTTATATGTATTTATAAGTACAGTGCATCTCTATGTTACACTGCAAGTACGAAAGTTTTTTTTTCCTGCATCTGCGGCTTATAATACAAACCCTAATGTTTACACCATCAATTACGGAATGAGTGATATATATGTCTTGCCTTCACGCAAAGATATCCAAAACAAATTTACTTGTGATGCAAAAATTAAAAATCTAACGACATTACACAGCTCATGCTTACCCGACATAGTCAATGAATACAGTTCCTGTAGAAAAATGATCCAAATGAATACCATCCTCATCTGAAATGACATACACATACACAAGATATAAATATATATATATATATATATATATATATATATATATATATATATATATATATATATATATATATATATATATATATATATATATATATATGCGTGGGTGTCTGTGTGTGTGCATGTGACTGCGTGTGCGACTGTGTCTTTTCTGACTGACAAAATCTGACATTATATAGTCTCCTAAAAGCAATCACATACCGAACAGACCAAACCCCGTTTGAGACATTTTTTTGTATGTGATATACATAATGCACAATATGTAACGTTGCCTTTTGGGTGTAAAATAAACGATACAATGTAATGCGTGTGCCTGCCTCTAGGAAACTTGGGAATATAACATTTGCTAACATAGAATACCCAAGGAACATCAAAGACAACATGAACAAGGCTCTATTCAAATAATACTATATGCTCCTAACTATGGTTATCCACTCATGTACAGATGAAACATAAAGGAAATTTAGTTGCGACAGCAAACTGTTACACATGTACAACGTTCATTTTCATTGTGTGTTGTTGTGTGTGGAAATTACCCATGCCACAATGCGACACACACACTCATACAAAAAGTCCAGTCCTCAAATAACTTCACAATTATGTTTTCTCTGATACAAAACTGATATTATTCAATACATAGAATTAATAAATTATCAAAATGTATGCAATCCTCCTACCAATGCAATAGTTATATTTTAAAGTCATTCTCTAATTGTACAATATTCAGCTTATCAAAGCAATACAATAACAGTCGGCCCATATGTACAGGCATAGAATAAGAAAATATTTTTTGTACAATATGTGTTTTCAATAATACCTGATCAATATGACTTTTGGAGAACTAATACTGCCATGCATACAGAGCCCTGTCAGTTTAGAAAATGTTTGCTGAAAACTTGTCTGCCCACCTAACTGGTACTTAGATATAATGATTTCCATGAAATTTGGATACGCGACAAATCCCGTGTTTGGTATGTTAATGAAAAAGTATAATTTACTAGATAAAATGTTTTTTCCCTCAAATACCGTACTCCATCTCAATACTTTACAAACTTAAGCAGGACATGAACAGAGATACATACCCTTACCCCGTTTAGTCTATCTCAGCTCTAATTAAGGCATGTGAGACCATTTATAGATAACCCGACCAAATAAAAGACTCCATACATTGTGGAACCGCTTCAAAAGTGAAATACATTGCCACTCCCAAATCCAGCAAAGGATGTATGGCCGTGCCCTTATCAATCTGTCAAATAAATCAGCAAAGCTAACCAAACGTGCTAGGGCTATGGTGAAACTTTAAGGATGAAAACTCTGATATAAAGCTGGAAACGTGCACTCAGATCTCCACTCCAGGACATGGTTAATGAACGTTAAGGAACAATTTGGATCAAATGCAATATTTTGGCAACTGTCCTGACTTTTCGAGCCGAGATGTTAAGCACATTCATTTGATCTGGCAACATTTTCGGATCTACGAATATAAAAGCACACTCTGTCCAGAACAAAGGCGCCTGAACAGATATCTTGTTCATTTCCGTGCGTGGAAAAGAAAACGCGTGATCCTCGTCGAAACAATGGATCGTTCCATCTAAAGTAACAATTAGGAGCACGTGCTGGACTTTGTAGACGACATTTAGATGAACTGTCCAAAGTAGAGTAATTTCAAGCATGATTCCCCATGAACGCGATCCTGTTTACGACAACACAAGCTAGGGAAGTTATGACTAATATCGACCTCATTTAGCTTTAACTGCTTTTAGTTCTGGTCCATTGCTGGTGTAAATAATTCTTCGATTTTGCCTGTCGATAACTGATGCATTGAGAAAACAGGGCTATCATGAGAAACAAACAAAAAAGTCCATTGAGAGCGGCCCAAATCGTGTCTTGTTCATCCAGATTATCAGCCATCAGATATTCCATTTTGCGCAAAATGCCAACGTCTTTGAACATGTGTAATCAACGTCAGACAAAGGGTCGCATCTGTCTATGTTTTGACCGATGTACTCTCTTCCATGATATGACATGTGTCAGTGATCCTGGGACGCCAGCCTTTGGTTGTGACTGTTGTTAACAGTTTCTCATCAACAAGGCATAGTACAGTTTACCGTCAACGAGGCAAAATACGATGTTATGTATTATTGTTATTAATGCATGCAGTGGTATAATGTTTTTTAATTTTGTTTTAGAAGGATTGGAGATTAGCACGTCATGATGTTAATATCTTCCATTTGCCTACGCAAGCTTTCAAAGTGGATTGTATCTTGCTTGATTTATTTCTCCACCACTTGCTATCAGAAATCTTGATCCTCGAAAGCATGTTTAAAAAGATACGGACGTGCAGGTTCAGCAAAATCTGGATGGGATGAATCTTCTACCGTCGAGGATGCTTTAGCAGGTTAGGAAATATAACCATTTTTCTGGAGAATTATGTTGCAATATTTATGAAGTTGTTCATCAATGATATTTCAATATAAACGAAGCAATCAGGATGATGGTCACTCCTATTTATGTGTTTTCTTTATCAACTTTGAATTAAGAGGAACTGGAGGGACGTTGCAATATAATGGAAGAGCATCGACTGCCAAGGACTGGTGAGACAATGGTTACGACTTGGCATTCCGCCTTATCTCAAGTAAGTCCACTTTTTTTCAATCCAATCGTATACATATCTGCGTGAAAACCGAGGGATGAAAGAGCATTAGGTTTGCATAAGTTTATTCTTCGCGAACAAGGAATCCGCCAATATATTTAGCTGGCTTGGAATATGACAGACTTGTTAGAAGATTTTTCTTTGAATACGCCACTTGAGAAAATACTCACCATGAACGCAAATTTCTAGATACGTGGTTACAATCTACAGCTTGAGAGCAGTCAAATCAGTTGCGTTGTCAGACGGAATGAGATCTCCCTTCTCATGTAGATCCTCATACCACCAATGAAAAGCTTTACAAGTGGCTTTCAACATGAAAATCCATTTAAATGCCGATCCTAATGGGGTCAGGCTCCACTGGCTTCTATGAATTATGGATGTAGGTTCACGCTTCCCAGTGCTCGCATCCGTGCAGGTTCTGTGCTGCAGAGGTATACCCAACGTGAGTCAGGTGAGGCTGCCACACCTTCTGAGGTGTAACTCATTTTAATGAACATTGGGAAAATCGATCAAGTAGGCAAAGTCGTGTAGTTCATTTTGACAAAACAATCGTTTTTATGTGCGCATAAATAGGCGAACAAAAACTATGATGACACATGCAACATTAAGTAAATACATCAGGATAATAATTCTCAGGCGTGTACATCATCCCATATAAGCAAGGAAACCATCGACTTAATTGACTTAGTGTGCTTATGTCGATCACAGGGCAAAGAAGAGTGCTGAATTTAAAGCATAGGCAACAATGTGAAAAGAAGATGGATCGAAGAAAGTGGTAATGAATTCCTCTAAAATCACCTGTGGGCTAAATAGATCATTGTTTCATATCTTGTGCAATACCGCGACGAAGAACTGATGCTTTTCACTACCTTCCACCTACACGGATATGTGATAAGAGCGGCGTGAAGATTGCTCAGCTTTAAAGATAACGAGGTGCTCATGAAAAGAAACGCTCGCAAAAACAATCGCCCTATATCTCTTTGCCTATTATCAACTTTTATTTTCAAGTATTGTTGTTTTTAAATGTAGCAGATTCAGTAGGAATGTTTCCACATGACTTGTGTCACATGGGGTTTGTTTGATTGCCCTGCAAATCCATTTTCAGTAACTGGAATTGCGAGGGTTGATGGTGAACTAGTCTGTTTGGTGGCTTTTTGCAGATTGTTTTCAAACTGACCATTACAGTGGATATTAGATGACAAATGTTGCGAGCGTAGCTTGTAATTATGATTGTCATAAGAAAAGTGTATGTAGAGTATGAGTGTTTGTGCGTTTTGGGACTTTTCGCGTGGCTTTAATAATTTGAGTCATATCGCTACGATGTTTGCAGTATCAAAGTTCATTGTGATGTATATTAATGGGACATCATGCTGCAGAGATGTAGCATCATGTCCTACCCATTCACATTATTGTGACACAAGTCTGACCAGTGCTAACACTAACCTCTTAATGCTGAGCGCCAAACGAAGCTGTTGTAAGTACCATTAGTCTTCGGTACGATTCAGGTTTCAAACCCGTGACCTTACGCATCTGAGACGAATGTTTTAACCACATATGTCACTGAAATAGTAATGTAAATGGTACTGCATCTTTCTCCTGAAGTAGTATGCTCGTAGGAACTGTTACGTCATTGGCCAGTGTATGCAGAGCAGCTCTATTTAAGACACCAGCCATTCTGGAAACCGACTTCCACGTATGTCCGGAGCGATTTAGGGTTGCAAAATATATTCGGTCTTCTGCATGTCAAAGGAAAGCCCCATACAGATCACAAGATCACAACGGTATGCATCACCTACTGTGTGTAGTTAAAATACTTATAATCCACGTCTAAAGAGCATGGCTACATTATCCCTATAGCTACAATATTAACTTACAAGACTGGCCAAATTAATTAAATACAAACAATATTGTGATTTTGCTAAATACAGTGGATTAATCTGCTTCAATGAATTAATAACTTGCGCTAAACTTCGAAAACACAAACCCCCTTCACAGCAATAGCTCTAAGTCGTATCCAAACGTTAGCTATTGCCGCAAAGGATTCATTAGCAGACAGCGATCTACAATTTTGAAAAGTATACAGGTCAAATAAATATTAATGTTTTCTTAAACACTGAATCAAAATGTACCTTCAAAGTTTAAAGCGCTTGTCATTAGATATAACATCTTAAAATCTTGATCTAAATAAGAAAAAATGGAGACGATGGTGGTTTAATTATCAATAAAATCGTAATCAATATTATCAATAATATACGTTTATTATATATATATATATATATATATATATATATATATATATATATATATATATATATATATATATATATACAGTTTTCAACCGTGGCACTCGTTGCCGTCACACTCACAGTAGCTGACATGCTGCCAGACACAGTGGGACTCTTTCATCTGACTTTTCAGAATTATTAAGAAGGATTGTTATGAAGGCAGACGGAATGGAAACAAGAGAATTCGTCGTTTCAAATAACAACTAATAATGGTTGGTTAATTTCTTCTGCCAGTATGACCCATTCTAGACCGGTGTTAAAAACATTTCCTCATATAATCGTTGGTGATACGTTCTCTCTCTAGATCGATCGAGTTTTTCACACTATCCAAACACGGTAGTATAACAAGGCAAAATGATACATGTACTCAAGAATTTAACAAACATTTTACCCTTGGACCTCTAACTTTCTGAGCTGATATGTTCCATTCTTTTTTTAAACTCTGTAACGTATGAGTGATAACCCAGAAATAATTGTGGTGAATTTCACGTTCCTGTCTCAACATTACATTAATTGTGTAGGTGAGAAATTACAAGGCGAAATTTTAAATTACCTTAATTTACACCTCTGGCGAGGGGTGCTTCGTATTATGAAATCGCAGTGAGAAAAATCTGGTTAATTTCTTTTTTGAACAATCAAATTACGAAATTGTACACTGGAACCTTATTATCTTACTCATGATACTACAAAACTGCAGCCATGCCAAGACGTCTAACACTATGAACGGACTGACATGATTTCATTTGATCGTAAAAACAATTGGCAAATGCTTTTAATCACATTATTGGAAACAATAATACTTATTAGTAACTATGTTCATAAATAGCGCACTAGGGATTTACATTGTATGGTGAACTTATTGGTCATCGCGGTACGTGAAATAAACTCATGGTTCTTGTGAAAATGCATTTCTTCATGACACGATAACCCAACATTTGCTTACAATGATCAGCAGTATGTCACACATACTAAAAATATGTCGAAAGTACTATTATCATCAGTTGGAAACTAAACCAAATTACATACCACGAAGAAAACTCTATTTCATTAATTCTTTTTTCGCCAATTAGCAACAACTCATAAAAAACCTCACATCCTTCTGATGGGGCAAGCAAATGTTTCGCCATATTATGCATCTAGTCCCCGATTCTGTTAATAATTTGTTTCATTATGATAGGAATGAAAAGCAAATGAAAAATAAAATCTTCTCCTGTAACATTGTCGTATGTTTTAGATTGTTTGCACATATATAGAAGCAAGATGTGAAGAACAAAAGACAGTTCTATTGTTTTAAAACAACCATTAATACAAGGAATGGGATTTTGTATATTCATGGTGCCAACTAAGATTTGGAAATAGGTCATAAGCTAAATTTATTTAATTTAATTTACAAGAAACTTTTCATTAAAATAGTATCGTGAGTTTTCCCAATAAGGTTTATTATCTTTTTTTGAAGTAAACAAAAACGTCTTTTTTATGTAACTTTACTATAAACTTGAATTGTATATGTGCCATTGATGACTGTTCTGCAATGATTTTTGCCTCAGTATATGCATAACGGTGCTACAGGCAGAAGTTGACTCGTGACGTCACATGGGCTCGTATCGTTGCTTACAATCGACAGGTCCTACATATACTATACGATACGAGCCCCTGTGGTGACGTGCGTCAAAACAAGTAACATACTAAACGAACTTTCCTACAAGGGGTTGTCTGCTTGAAAGTATATCAATAAGAGTATGAAGGTATATATCAATGCTTTTGATATTTGTGATTTTCTACAATAACTAATATTACTGTTTCAAATGAAATAAGATGTATCATTATGAATGGCTTGTACTTCTAATGCACAAGTGAGTCAATAAAGAGGACTCTTGTATATTATAACGTTATTTACAATGCGTTACGCATTGCCAACTTCTTGACTGATATTCACACAAAAAAATGCGTAAGAACCCATACATTTACATACGCTAATCCTCCCTGCGTCTTCAGCTAAATATTCTTTTCAAGCTTTGTCATTGATTGTCCATCTTGTTTTTATTGGGATTGTGTAGTCATTGGAACTTCATATACTTATCCGCTGTATTAACGACTGCACGGGAGCGTTCGATTCGTCTGATAGATTTTAAGTTGTTTTTGTTGGCTCATCCGGGTACCAAAACTTGCTGGTTGATGCACTAGCTGGCAAGGTCCAGGCATAAATTGATACACTAATCAAAGAAAATGGTGAAAATCATACCATATACTAACACAAAATGCTTCGCTTATGTGTGTGTATTGGGGACAAAGTATGATCTTTGAGCAAAAAGGAAAAAAAAAATAGAACACGCTTACGATAACATTCAGTGTTCAAAGGGCATTCTTTCAGTTATGTTTAGTGCTAAACCACTTCCTTGACTGCTTCCCGCCCCTAGCAACTTGTCAACAACAATTACACACGATCCACGCAGTTTATCGACATTATAAATAATCATGACAAAAAATTCACCATCTCTCTCTCTCTCTCTCTCCGCACTTATCTCACATATATCAATTAAATATGGTATTCGCTATGTCATGTTGTGTATTACCGAGGATACGTTAGCTTTTTGTGCGTTTTATCTTTCGGTTATGAGTGTTCCAATGGAATGATTAAATTGTGTTAAGGTGAACATCAGCACAATTTAAAAGCTATAATGAAAATGAAACATGCCACAAAGACTTTAAAAGAACTAGATAATAACACAACAGAAGCTATTTTGTGTCAGATAAGAACGTAATGATTATTGTTATTTTGTCTATCATCTGATATCATTCTGATACATTTGTAACACACTGCACTGTACCCCTTTATTTTGTGTCATAAAATCATGTCATAAATATTTATACTAAAGTAGTTATTTGTGTAATGAGTCTTTAATGGATTCGCACATCCTGATTGTTTCCGGAATTGCTAATGTGATCCGAAAAAAAAACTATAGGGACAAAAGTAATCAGTTTGATAGCTGTCGGCTGTAGTTCTTACGGGCGAAGTTGCCATAGCTTGTCTTCACGTTCTAATAATGCTAGCATACATGCATTTCTTGTGCCGCTAAATATTCGAATTTCCTGCTCTCGCGCATTGCCTCTGGATATGCTATTATATACAGCAAAATCATTGTCTAATCGTGTGTTTATTACTCAACCTTCTTTGTAAGTAGTTGTTTAGATCGTTAACAGCATCGTCAGCTTTTTCTTGGCCACTTCCTTCCCAGTTGTTCTCAATCACTCATGATAATATTCGACAAAAGATCCTCATGGGGGTGGAGGAACTAATTACGAGACTTTACCCAGATCATACGATTTTTAATGAGTATTCGAACACAAAATGAATCTCTACAAGATACCTTATATGCAATGTAGTAGTGATCAATAATCATATAGATCTAGTCGCGTATGGGTCTGAATTGTGCGCTTCGTCGTTAATGTCGCCCATGGATAACTGAGGGCTCGCGCAAGTGCAAATATTGCGTCTGATTGAGTGATAAAGGTTCTGACCCAAATCAGTAATTATAATTTACAAGTTCTATTATGGTGCTACTGCACTGTACACTATTCATAACTGACAGAAAAACTCTTTAAATGTTCCTGTAGTTACAATGCTCAATATCAATTATGTTATATTTACAATTGGCATGTTCGCTATTATTTAAATATTTGTGTAATTATGATGTTTGACCTGCATGATGTTGTATTCCCTAATGACACGAACATATTACAATGTTTAATATATACGTAGTAATGGGGTAAGATACAGCCACGATGGCGACAAGGGAAATTTAGTATGTTGGGACAGTATAGCGACCAGGAGAATTGGACAGGATGACGTTACGGTACCGGTTGCAATTGTAATAGTGTTGCAAGGGGCTGACCTGAATTGGCACTACTATAGATAGGGACAAATAAAACATATACATATGCATGGATAATCTATGTTGGGTTTTGGACCGAGACAAGGACATTCCAGTCAAGGGGATAACATTATTTGTCTACCCACGATGCTGTCTTAGAAAAATGCCAAGTGATTGCAGTGAAATTTGCTTATGGATTAGTGTGTTGACGGATAAATTATTAATTCCGGCTGGTAAGTGCATTATTTGTCAATAAAGATTGCAGGTATATTTTTGATTCAACTGGGGCTCAATAGAGATGCTCAAGAAAATTATAATAGAGGATGTTTGACATAACACATTTCTGGCTGTTGCTAAGTTTTTTGTACTTGTTGAGAGGGTTGGGAGGCTATTGTGTATAGGTATATAGGCCATGTGCATTGATCAATATTTTCTCTCATAGTTCATTTCATACAGTATTGAGAATTTTATCCTATATGTAGATCATTCACTTTTCAGGTAAACGTCATTAAATATACCTAACAGTATATAATGTGTTTCACACGAAGTGTTTAAAACTAGTTAGTTTTCTTTTCTTTAGGTACATTTATGGAAACTGGCCTATCAATGTACTGAGCAAGGCCTGCATATATATACAATTGGCCATACTGCTTGGAACGAACTAGCATCATATCAAAAGCTCGAAATAATATGCATGTGTGTATGTGTATTTGCCTCTATCAAAATGTTTTTGTATGGTGTATTTTCAAAACTGAAATGACGTTAAGTTGCTATGTTTCTGTTATATATTTTTTATCTCTTCTTTTCTCGGTTTTATAACAACTACGTCAAACACAGCAGAAAAACAAAACATGGGTTAGTAGTATATTAGGATACTCTAGCTACAATTTAAAAATACATTACAGATACCCCACCCCAGAACGTCTTTCGACAAGGTTCTAAAAACCACCATGGAGCACTCTAGCGACAAGAGGAATTTAACATGGGGAATAATGGGACTGTAAAGTGACAAAGGAAAGTGGAGTGGTTCTATAGGAAACTTTGTTCTGCAAGAGGTGAGGGGACGTCACGGTACTGAAACGGCAGAGAGGGTGAATCGGACAACGTCTTAGTAGCGTCCATTTGGTAAACAAGGGCCTCTAATTAAACCGAAAAAATATAGTGCCAACGAACAGAAAGAAAGCCTCTGACCAACCGAGACGAATATTCGTTGTCACACACACTCTCTCTCTCTCTCTCTCTCTCTCTCTCTCTCTCCTCTCTCTCTCTCTCTCTCTCTGCTGCTGCTACGAATTAAATCATTTTCTCAACCGAATATTGTATCAAGTGGGCAGGGTCCAGTTTTTATGTACAAATTTAATGTCGCATGCACCTGCCTAATATAAAAATTCATTAAAAATATAATACGCGAGTGAGGTCAAAAAGGTACATATTTCTGGATAGGTATTATGTAGCGGAACATAATCATATCACACACTTGACCTGACAAGTCTACTGAAGTTCTTAGAATAAAATGTTTATGTACCCCAACCCTTATCTTATACATCCATTTTTCACATCCGAAGGCCATTTTTGACAGCATGTGGTGCTCACAGTGCAAACGCAAGGCCTTTTCCTAGATGAAAATTTTGAAAAACATTGTCTACTAAATAGCTTGATGCAATTCATAATAGTTGTCATCCAAGCCGTTTTTGAGATATTCTACTTGCCTTGAACCCACGTGTCTACTGCTATGGGAGGCTAGCTCTTCTTCCTAGCCGACTATTGGTATTTCACAATCAACATACTGCAGAGTAACTATGGAAAGTGTACATGTCTGACATCAATTTCAAGAACAACACAAGCCTGAAACACCCAGTTCACAAATTTATCCATATCTTTAATTATTACACAATAGTAGCTCAAAAACTCACACCATACCCTTAAGTTAAGAAATTTGCCAGGGGACAATTTACGAAACTGGACCCTGCCACCCAAGTCCGATACCATATCTTGATCTGGGGTCATGCAAATGTATTGTTATAAATCCGTGAGATGTTGATTTAGCATGACTAATGAAAGTTCTAAAAATGATAATCCATGTCACCGCTACACCAGGTCTGATGAATATTTCTTAATGTGTGAGTATCAATTCTATTAAACACAGCAGGAATATTACAATTTACCTTGATCACGTTTGGTATTTGTGTATACCGCTCGGTAACATAGATCACATCAGTATTTTTATGTCTACCTCTGAAAAAATATCCTAGCAGGATTTGATTGTTTATCCAGCATTACATCATCGTACACGACTAAAGTGTTAATACTTTCATCAAGGTCATCGACGTTCGGTGCTTCATTGATATCAGTGATAAATTCGATAACTTCACCGTTTTCATTTAACGATTTCGCGTTTTCATTAAAATATTTTAACACATCATAGGACCGTTGATCATCTACGGATGGCGCTGTCAAATACAACCTGTCCGACTTCATCCATCTCATTTCTCAATTAGGTAACAATTGCGTCTTGCAACTTACAGGCTTAAACCGGTTCCAACTGGTTCAAACCGGTTCTTACCGTTTCTAACTTGTTGCTACTCGTTGAAAATAGTTCCAAACTGGTTAGAACCGGTTTATTTCTAGTACATTTTATGAAAAAGGTACTTTTTTCCTCGTTTCGATAAGTCGAAACCGGTTTAATCCGGTTACAAACGAGTCCAACTGGTTCAAACCGGTTCTAACTAGTTGATACTCGTTGAAAAAAGTTCCATACCAGTTAGAACCGTTTTACTCATAGTACCTTTTATGAAAATGGGACTTTTTTTTTTACTAATTTTGATAAGTCGAAACGTTTAAAACCGGTTTAAACCGGTTCCAACTGGTTGAAACCGGTTCTAACCGGTTCCACCTAGTTGCTACTCGTTGAAAATAGTTCCAAGCCTGCTAGAGAACCGGTTTACGCCGAATATATTTTATGAAAAAAGGGACTTTTTTACTTGTTTCCATAAGTCGAAACCGGATAAAATCGGTTTAAACCGGTTCCAACTGGTTCAAACCGGTTCTTACCGGTTCTAACTAGCTTTTTCTCGTTCAGAATAGTTCCAAACCGGTTAGAACCGGTTTACTCCTAGTACATTTTATCAAAAAAGCGATTTGTTTACCAGTTTCCATATGTCGAAACCGGTTTAAATCCGTTTAAACCGGTTCTAGAGGGTTCTAACTAGTTGCTACTAGTTGAATATAGTTCCAAACCATTTACATCCGGTTTAATCCTTGTGCATCTTACAAAAAAGAGACTTTTTTTTACTAGCTACGACAAGTAGAAAACAATCAAACCGGTTTAAAACAGTACCAAATGGTTCAAACCGGTTCCAACCTATTGTAGTCCGTTCCGACTATTTGCTACTAGTTGAAAATAGTTCCAAAACGGTTAGAACCGGTCTGCTCCTAGTACATTTTATGAAAAGGGGAATTTTATACTAGTTTCGATAAGCCGAAAGCGGTCAAAACCTGTTCAACCAGGTTCGGCCTGATTCAAACCGGTTATATCCGGTTCTACCTAGTTGATATTCATTGAAAATAGTTCCAAATAGGTTAGAACCGGTTTTATCCTTTTACATTTTATGAAAAAAGAGACCTTTCCACTTGTTTCCATCAGTCGAAACTAGTTAAAACCGGTTTAAACCGGTTCCAACTAGTCCAATCCGGTTCTAACCGGTTCTAACTAGCTGCTACTCGATGAAAATAGTTCCAAACCGGTTTTTGAACCAGATTGCTACTAGTATGCCTTATGATTTGAAGGACATTTTTCTACTAGTACCGTTTCCAACTTGTTCAAAGTGGTTCTGACTATTTAAAACCGGTTCTAACCGGTTCAACATAGTTGCTACTCGTTGAAGAGAGTTCCGAACCGGTTAGAACCGGTTTACATCTAGTACATTTTATAAAAAAGTTTTTTTTTTACTACTTTCGATAAGTAAAAAACGGTTTAATCCGGTTCAAACCGGTTACAACTGCTTCAAACCGGTTTTAACCGCTTCTAACTAGTTGCTACTCGTTGAAAATAGTTCCAAGCCGGCTAGAGAACCGGTTTACGCCGAATACATTTTATGAAAAAAGGGACTTTTTTACTTGTTTCCATAAGTCGAAACCGGATAAAATCGGTTTAAACCGGTTCCAACTGGTTCAAACCGGTTCTTACCGGTTCTAACTAGTTTTTTCTCGTTCAAAATAGTTCCAAACCGGTTAGAACCGGTTTACTCCTAGTACATTTTATCAAAAAAGCGACTTGTTTACCAGTTTCCATATGTCGAAACCGGTTAAAATCCGTTTAAACCGGTTCTAGAGGGTTCTAACTAGTTGCTACTAGTTGAATATAGTTCCAAACCATTTACATCCGGTTTACTCCTTGTGCATCTTACAAAAAAGAGACTTTTTTTTACTAGCTACGACAAGTAGAAAACAATCAAACCGGTTTAAAACAGTACCAAATGGTTCAAACCGGTTCCAACCTATTGTAGTCCGTTCCGACTATTTGCTACTAGTTGAAAATAGTTCCAAAACGGTTAGAACCGGTCTGCTCCTAGTACATTTTATGAAAAGGGGAATTTTTTACTAGTTTCGATAAGCCGAAAGCCGTCAAAACCGGTTCAAACAGGTTCGGCCTGATTCAAACCGGTTATATCCGGTTCTACCTAGTTGATATTCATTGAAAATAGTTCCAAATAGGTTAGAACGGGTTTTATCCTTTTACATTTTATGAAAAAAGACACCTTTCTACTTGTTTCCATCAGTCGAAACTAGTTACAACCGGTTTAAACCGGTTCCAACTAGTCCAATCCGGTTCTAACCGGTTCTAACTAGTTGCTACTCGATGAAAATAGTTCCAAACCGGTTTTTGAACCGGATTGATACTAGTACACTTTATGATTTGAAGGACATTTTTCTACTAGTACCGTTTCCAACTTGTTCAAAGCGGTTCTGACTATTTCAAACCGGTTCTAACCGGTTCAACATTGTTGCTACTCGTTGAAGAGAGTTCCGAACCGGTTAGAACCGGTTTACATCTAGTACATTTTATAAAAAAGGTTTTTTTTTACTACTTTCGATAAGTAAAAAACGGTTTAATCCGGTTTAAACCGGTTAAAACTGCTTCAAACCGGTTTTAACCGCTTCTAACTAGTTGCTTCTCGTTGAAAATAGTTCCAAACCGGTTAGAACCGGTTTCCTCTTAGTAAATTTTATGAAAAAGGGACTTTTTTAATTAGTTTTCATAACTTGAAACCGATTAAAATCGGTTTATACCGTTTCCAACAAGCTCAAACAAACCGGTTCCAACTGGTTCAAGCCGGTTCTAACTAGTGGCTCTTAGTTGAAAATAGTTCCATACCGGTTACAACCGTTTCACTCCTAGTACCTTTCATGATAAGATTACTTTTATTTACTAGTTTCGATAAGTCGAAACAGCTTAAAATCGGTTCAAACCGGTTCCAACTGGTTCAAACCGGTTCTTACCGGTTCCAACTAGTTGCACCTTGTTGAAAATAGTTCCAAACCTGTTAGAACCGGTTTACTCCTTGTACATTTTATGAAAAAAATGACTTTTTTACTAGTTCCGTCAAGTCGAAACCGGTTTACAACGGTTCAAACAGGTTCCAACTGCTTCAAACCGGTTCTAACTAGTTCCTACTCGTTGAAAATAGTTCCAAATCTGTAAGAAACGGTTTCCTTCTTGTGCATCTTACGAAAATAGAGACTTTTTGTTGTAATAGTTTCGATAAGTCGAAAACGGTCAAAACCGGTTAAAACCAGTACCATCTGGTTCAAACCGGTTCAAGCCGGTTCTTACCGGTTCTGACTAGTTGATACTCGTTGAAAATAGTTCCAAACCGGTTAGAACCGGTTTTCTCCTAGTACATTTTATGATAAAAGGGACTTTATTACTTGTTTCGATCAGACAAAACTGGTAAAAACCGAATAAAACCGGTTCCAACTAGTTCAGGCCGGTTCTAACCGGTTCTAACTAGTTGCTTCACGATGAAGATAGTTCCAAACCGGTTAGAACCGGATTACAACTAGTACTCTTTATCATTTGAGGGACGTTTTTACTATTGTTACGTTTCAAAATGGGGACAACTATCGCTGTTTTCCATTTTTTGGGTAGCTTCTCTGATTCACAAATTATGTTTAGCCTGCTTATTATTATCATAACCAGATTGCTAGGTAGTTTTTTTATATATTACGTAACCTACTTGATCTTCCCCAGGTGAAGTTTCATGTTTGGATTTGAGCGCCTGAGACCATTCATGTATAGTAATATCCTTATTGAGTGGTGTATTTAGGGGTCCCTGGTTTTGAAATAGATGGCAGAATTTAATTTCAGTTTAAGTTCTACGGTTTTGGAATTCGGTAGTGTGGTTATTATTGCTGCTCATATTTTTAAAATGTTTTGCTAATGATTCAGCTGGTTCTTTCTGATTGCTGGTATTATTGATTTTTGGGGTGCCATTTGTGTTCTTTCCCCTCATGGCCCTGATTTTATCCCACACTTGTTTAGAGTTAGTTCTAAAATTAATAGTGTTGCATTTTTTTTGCCAAGTTTTTTCTTAAGACTGCTTTATTAGATATTTGAACTTGTTATCGAGATTTTTGTACTCTTGGAAGTGAGTAGTAATATTTGATCTTTTACATTTATTTAAAGCTCTAATTTTGTCCTGTCTAGTTCGTTTAATTTCATCTATCCACCATGGCACACTAAGTTTTCTTGGTTTGCCACTAGTTTTGGGGATAGAGTTTGTGGCAGCTTCAGTTATGGCCTTAATTAGGTTACCATAGTAAATGTTAATATCTTTTGATTCTATATCTGACGGGTTAACATAATTGAGTATTTCCTGAAAACTTTCCCAATCAGCTTTTCAGTAGTTCCACCTGGGTATTTCATCATTGAGCTCGCACTGAACAGTCATCTGTAGAGTGGTGATTATTGGGAAGTGGTCGCTCCCCATGGGATCAGATTGCTCCACCTCCCATTTAGCCACTTGTGCCAGTCTGCGTGTGCCTAGGGTGAGGTCAATGGCGGACAGGGAGCCGTCGACCGGACTAAGTCTGGTCTTAGCACCATCATTAAGGATAATAAGGGTGGAGTCATTAATTCATTCTTCCACCCAGGTACCCTTTCTATCCGTCACCTCTCCCCCACCCAAACAGTTTATTTTGGGCATTAAAGTTTCCACAAATGATTGCAAGCCCGGTCCCACTAATTTTGGTTATTTCTTTAAACGCTAATTTATGTTTAAGCTTAATACCCCCTCCTGGGCCATAAACGTTTATGGATTTGTAATTGATAGTTTCCTGTATTAACCAATAGGGATTGAATTTCTATTATTGTGTTACTAATTTCCTGGGATGTTATAGGTAGTAGTATAAGAGATGGCACAGTGTTTTTATTTTATAAAAATGGCTAAACCATCACTCTGACCTTCATTTCGATGTTGGAAATAGCCAGGGGAGTATCCTTGTATTGATGGCAATGTTTTCAAATTTGCAGAAAGTTTAGTTTCTTGAATACAAATGATGTCAGATTTAAAGCTAGTGTTAATTATTTTGAGTTTTAGTTCGTTAATATTTCCTGACAATCCTCTTGCATTCCATTGCCATATAATAACGTCCCTTTGAGTTGAATTAACCATTTTATTCGGGTCGTTTATTGCAATTTAGTGCTCAATTTGGGTGCGAACATTATAGGATAGTTTTATGTATTATAATGTCAAAGTTAATATCCTCAATCAATTTGTTCAGTCGAGTGATGACGTCATCCAGTTCTTTGAATTTATCAGCCTGATGGTTTGTTTTGCTGTTATTGTTGTTATTGAGCCTAACGCTGGTTGTGTTCAATCTGGGTGTTGGTAATTTTATTTGTTGCTTTGTTTGTTTAAATATGACAGCATTGTCAAATTTAGTCTTAGCTGTTTTATAATTGCAATGTTCTGAAACCATTATGCCTACAATGGCTTTTCCCGTATTGTAGAGGGACAGGAAGGAGATTGCGGTAAATGAGGGCCTCTACATTTAGCACATTTTGGTATGTCTCTTTTACATTCCCCTTTATTGGGCCCTCCGCATTTATTACACTTGGCCTCAGATTTACATTTGGCCTTGTAATGGCCCCAATGTTGGCATTTGGGGCAGAATCTTGGTTTGTTTAAGTATGGTTCGATCCTATAGCTTGTACCTACTTTTCCTAATTTAATTAATGTAGGTAATGGGGTTGATGTTTCCAGTACAGTGATGTTTGTGTTGGTTTGCTTGTTACCCAAGCGGTAATTTTTCAAAATTTAGTTACCTCTTTCCTTTAACTTGTTCTCTATCTCCTGATTGTTTTGTACACCTAATTTACCTGTTAATTTTAGGACTGATTTATAAGTGCACCTTTGCGGGATTTCATTTGTGGTGGTAGTGGCCTTATTGGGTTTTTGGTTCTTGTTGCTTTTATAATGAACATTAATAGAGCTCTGGAGCTGTTTATGAGGTTCTACGGTAACTGGGATACCACATAGCTCTTGGATTTCAAGGTATTTAGCTACTTGACCCCTTGTAGAACAATGAATGATGATATATTGTTGATTCGGCCTAATTATTTGTCACTGTCCTGAGTGAATTTTAAGTAAGGCTCTGGCTAAGCTGTTATTGGATAAATTGTTAAATTTCGATGTTTTTCTCTTTCTCCAGTCTATGAAGGTTTGTTTTGCATTTAGGTTTCATAGCTGAGGTTGAGTTATTTGAAACAGTGTTGGGTGAAGTTGAAGCCATAGCGGGTTTGCCGTATATGCCCGATTTGTACTGTGCCGATTGTGTTGTTTCTTTGGATTTTGTAATGAGAGCCATTTTTTAAGGGTTTAACGGTCCTTTACCTTTACTTCATCCTTGCCATGCCTTTGATTTCCTATTGGTTGGTGAGGAGGGTTGTTTTTTAGGGTTTTGAGAGGGATATATCAAATCTTCCTCTGTTAGTAATTTTGACGGCCCTGGAGTTTGGCTTGAGTGCACTACGGTAGCCTTAGCGATCTTGTTTGCTTCAGGCGTAGTGCGAACTCCCAGGGGAGCCTTTGTCTTCAGCTGGCGCACATGGTTGACGTTAGAATTAGTGACTTGGGCGTAAGTGGGCTTGTTGTATACAGTGATTGCTACTGGGTTTTTCGTAGGAGAGGCGGACATGACGGAATATTGGGTGGGTTGGTGTATTGTTTACACTGGAGTCGCTTTGGAGTAAAGTGGGGTCCAGTGCTTCATCATTAATAGTTTTATCATACAAATTAAACTCAATTGGAGAGAGAGGATTAAACTTCTCTGCTTCTTTTTTGATTAAGTTGAGGTCTGGTGTAGAAATGAACTTTAATTGAGTTTTTTGCACCTTCTTTTTCCTCGTGTTTCTGCTAAAGTCAATTTGCCCTATTTTAAGATTGGTCAAGGCCTCTTTATTCAATTTTATGTTAGTTTGAGCAACCCTTTTCTTGAGTATGTTACCGTTAGCGGCAAGACGGTTTCTAGTTCTAAATGCTTGCTTACGGGATTTGTTTTCCATTGTTCTGATTGTATTTTGGAGAGTTAAATTAATTTAATTCGTAGAAACTAAATTAGAATTGCAATTATCTATTAATTACGGAATTGTAAATAGGAAACTTGAGATTATATTGAGTTAAAAATAAGGTTGGAATTATGGCAAGCGTCAAAAGGAAGAATTCAAAGCAAGATAAAGAAGTTCTTTAATTTGCTTGAATTGTCACACGAGATTGTAAAGTAACAATTGACAAATTAAATGAAGTGAACTTAGTGATGAAAGGCTTGAGGAGAGAGAAATTTCAAGTTAAAGTAAATTCAGCACAAAGTTTGAATTGACCCAAAATCTTAATAAAATACCTGATAATAAACGTTGATAGCTGAAGTAGCCTTAATCCGGTATCCTCGTTGAAGTTGGGTTGAGGGATATAGATGATCAGTCAGCGTGGGTGGAAACGGGGGTAGGTGGACGGCTGAAGTAGCGTGTATCCGAATTCAGGTAACTGGTTACTGCGGCACGTTGGGAGTATTCCTGAGCGGAGCTGCACCTCTTATCTTCTTGACAGGCCGCGAGTGACCTTTTAATATTTCTGCACATACGGAAAGATGTTGAGCAGAAGCTATCGCAACTGGAAGATCTCTTCAGATCTTTTTTGTTTGTTTCGATCTTCTCGCTATTTTTCTGGTATCCGCAATAGTTTGTTTTAACATCAGACGAATACCTTCAGTAGCTGTTACAACCTTTGCAGTAACTTTTGTAACAGGTAATACATAATTGTGTTGCGCCATCTGCAAATTCAACTTGTTCGTCTTGACGTTTCTTAAGTTTTTCTCTGACATAGTCATGAACAGAGATTTATTTTTGACGAGCCAATCTGTCTGTACGAGACTCCTTACTAGGTGCCATTATTTTATCAACAATGATTTAATTACAACAGCAGAGAAGGCGACGACCTCGACTTCGTGATCAAGACACAATAAGACTTTCTAAACTTTTTGAAAACAAAAAGCGATTTCAACGAAATAAAACGTATTTATTTTGACTCTAGGATTGACAACCGCACACTTCTACAAAGTGGTCTGAAAATGTTGTTTATTCCATTGAGTGATTTCTGAATTAAGATCGGAAACTAGGTCAAAAATACAAATAGTGCTTCTAATATTAGATGTTTACGAAAGAGTCGGGTCAGACTGAATGTTCTGACAATGTCAAATTCCAATGAATAAAAGTACCTTACTATAGCATGTAATGGAATAGTAAAAACAACATTAAAATTAAAAAAAAAAACATTAAATCAAATCAAATATATTTTAAATCAGATATATGTAACAGCTTTTTTTTTGGATATGTAGCGTAGTGTTAAACATATAAGTGAGGGAACGCAAAACAGAAGTGGGATAATGCATATTACTCAGATGAGAAGAGATAAGAGAGGATCAAAAATTAAAGGAACGCAGTTCCCACGTCACTAGATCATATTGAGCATTTGTAGTTAATACTCCTATTACTTCAAATAATAATAATAATGACGCATTTGTTTTAGCAGCTTCACGAAATGAGTGCAATGCAAATTTCTCTTCTTGCCATCGTTTATTGACAACGGTGCAAGAAAAGCAATATATACACTGCTGTTCGCGAAATTGTATTTATTAAAAAATATAATTTACGAATTACTGTACACAAAGGAAACACATTACAGATTTGGTATATAGGACGTTTTGTACACAAACATGCATGATTGGAAAGTGTTCTTTTAACAGAGAGAGAGAGAGAGAGAGAGAGAGAGAGAGAGAGAGAGAGAGAGAGAGAGAGAGAGAGAGAGAGAGAGAGAGAGGAAATTATTCGCTATATGTACCAATGCGGATTTGTATCGAAGTTTACCACAATCTCTTTTGCATGTTGCTTGGACTGAATTAATTGCAGACACATGTGACATAGGCAAAGTGTTAAAAGTTCCTCTTAGATATATCGAGGTAAAAGGTTACAAATGATTGGACTACAAAAGTTCCAATCTATATGTCAATTAACTATCTTCTGAGCTTGGGAAGAAGAAACCGATTTGGTAATATGGAGAGTATTATGACAGACTATACTCTATATTAGCAGTATTTATCACTTTACAAAGCATACCTTTTATATAGATGGACACAGAAATATTATAAACGTTTACCAAACATGTTGATTTCTTGAAACACGTTATTGCATTGAGTCGCAATTGCCACCGTCATACATATACTTAGACATTTTCAACATTATTGTCAAGAATAGTTAAGAAAGTTTGGGTTTGAAATTATCCATGCTTGTTTTAGACGCAGTTCCACATATGTATGTTGTTGTAGTCTAGATGATGTTAAATATGACTTTTACCATAGCCAAATGTTACATACTGCATCGGAATACAATTATATGGTAAAATGTACTGACCATACCATATTGATAAAATAATTTCTTTGGAACTCTGCCTTTAACCTTTTCCCAGATTATTGAATCACTTACATGCAAGTTAGGAAATCTGCCAAGTGATTTTGGATTACAAATACAAGCATATCACCAGTGACATTAATGCATAGAGAACCTAATAAAACTAATAATTGTACTGTTTATGGTGCTTGTGTTTCATAAATACTGAGTTTTGGATGAAATGGTTCAAATAACAGAAATGTCTTGACTCATGTTTTGGACAAGCAGATAAAATTAATATTATATTTGGTGTTTTGTTGGACATGCATGTATGCCAAGAATTCCTGAAGATTACATATGTTTCGTCCATGTGTAAGGTATATATAATCATTTCGCACCTAAGCCTAAATATATAATCCAATGTCCATTTTGACCAAAGATGAATTTAACTGATAACAATGATTGTGGGCAGGATATATAAAATTATCAAGCTGATTCGTCCATCAATTTTGAATTAGAATGTCGTCAGTAATGTCGATTAATGTTTATTTAAAATCTGCATAAAACACTAGATGGATACATAAAAAAACTGTACAGAAAGAGCAATTAATATAAAGACATATATAGAAAGACAACGTTTTATGTGTATAGCCTTATTCATGATGCATTCAGTACAAGAATTACATACATCCAAATACAAGATAATTATTTAGTCTCCTTGAAAGGGTCGTCTTGATAATATTCTTTACACGAAACCCTTGTAACGACAAGTGTCATTCAATCTCCTCATCTTGAAAATGTTTGTGTTAACATCCAGTTTCATTTTCAACTGCAATATAATGACTTATGCAGCTATTTACAAATCCGGTAGGTGATTTGTACGTGTGCGAACTGTATATTCCTTCGCTGTAATTCGTAACAAAATTGAAATGGGGAAACTAAGCAACATTTCAATATAATTGGATTCATTCATCCGTTTTCCATTATCATTCATCCAAGAATCATTTGTATCAAAAAACGGTTTATAAATGGCAAGCAATTGACCTTTAACTCAACGATTCATGTCCACTGCTTACATACTTAAGAAATATTCGATGCTACAATACATATACTTTATATGGGACATTTTGTCATGAAATCGTACTTTAATATTTACTCGGTCTTTTATGTGCAACAGATACTGAAAATCCAGTTTTGATTTGTAAACTGTCTAAAAGAACGAAACATTTTAGGACATCTGTTTTGTTGACTGCTTCTCATGTTCAAGAGAGTTTACAGTTAGTAGTTATCTTTTCCTTATTTGCTTAATTTATGGCATACTAAAATCTAAAAATTGTCTCTGACGCCAATGGTTGTTTATATTACTCAGCCGCTAGTTTCAAGTAATTTGCCATTTCATTAGATATAATCCATTTTTCATAGGATTCATTTAGTATTTCTTAACCTAATGCATTTCTGAGAGGAATTATTGATATAGTACACTGCATTTAGAAAGCTAGAGGAACGTCTTGCAAAACATTCTTTTAGTCAAATAAATGTATTGCTCGTTGAGATTAAGCACAGTTATTGTAAACAGAGAATAAAATAAATTAGCAAATTTAAAAAACGAACGACGAAATTATAAACAACATTAACAGCTCAACCACTTGCATTCTTTATATGGCTGTATTCATGTTCTCGAATATTATCATATGTAGTTAGTGTTTGGTACACAGGACTTCCTGCTGACCTGAAACAATAATATGAAAAGCAATAACTATCACATCATGACTAGCCAAATATCTGCACTCATATGTTTGAGAAACGTATGTCAGTTACCCGTATGTAGATGACTTTTTTGTATGATTTCAAAACTACTTCACTAGTCTAATTAATAATTGTCACTGAGCTAGTTTCTATTTTTTGTTAAATACATATATAGTTTGAAGTGTATATGCGTTAAATGTTATTTCTATTGCAATTATTTCATCCGTTTATAGATTACTTTTCCTTTGTTTAACTTACTTTAGATTAAGGTCAATTAAGAAAGGCAAAACCAGCGATATGCATAATATATAAGGATGACATGCAGCCGCTTCATGAAATCGAAGTATATTCAACAAATATGAATTTCAAATTGAAAATGTATTTATCTAATGAAGAGTAACATTCCCAGGAAATGCTTTAACTAAGATATAATCGTTGAATGTACGACATCAAATGAACAAATTAGATTTGGTTATCGTAACAAGAATTTGCTTTTTGAGGTCCATTGGGAAGGTAAAGACATGCATGTGTTCCTAATGACGAATTATATGCGCTGGTGCACAACAATATCTACCTATACTGAATATACTCTATAATCAATTGAATAATCAAGGATAATGAATTACTGTTATTCTTATTGCATTACGGTATATGCAATCTGTTTTCATGTCGTACTGAATAGCATAGTTCTCTATAAATACGAATTATGTTGCATTTACTGTCCTTATTATCAATGACTACAGCACTAAGGTACATTCTTTCTAAACTATACGAGTAATGGTGTTTGCTTTGCACAGCCGTAACATCACAAGTGGTTATCCAAAATATCTACTACTAAATGCTACTTAGGTTAGAAAAATTGCATTACTCTTCACGTCAGCTAGATTCTAGAATCATCAATCGGACACTAAGAATTTGTACCTTGATATACCTATAAAGAAACTAGTTACTTTTGTAACGGACTGATTGCGTTCTTACATCGAAATGTGTGCCATAAAGGAGTTAAACTTGACATCGGTTCCTTAGGTAAATAAAGTAATGTCATATTGAGTACAGATAACTTACAACGTTTCTGCTTTTTTTGCTACCATACCAGCGTTAAAAAAATCAGGTTTATAATTTTGCATAGTTGTCATTCCTGTTAATGAAAACATACCCATCCTATTTCTAAAGAAATAGGAGGAAATGTTTGAGATATAAACATTTTAAAAGCTTCATATATCTCGAAACGTTCGCCGCTCTAATAATATTTCAGTTTCAGTTTTAGTTTCCTTTCATCTATCTATCTATCTATCTATCTAATAGTGCATTTGTTAATGTGTTCAGTTATTGTTGTAACCTTTAAAAAGATGGAACAGGAAAACACACACACACACATATATATATAATGTACAAGACTGCAATCGCTTGAAAATCAAAATTAAACAAGTGTGATTCACAACATCTGTACATTATAAATAACGCACTAGGATATTTGAAGGCTCACCTGCAGGAACGTTATAGCAACAACTACGACTACTACTACTACTGCTACTTGTACAACTACTACTATTATTTATTATTACTGCTACAGCTACTGCTACTACTGTACTGTTACTAGTACTACTACAAAAGTAAAACGTGCCAAGAAAGGATGGATTTCCGATGTCCTACATGTTTAGAGTATCCATCTTCAGATATGATGTTGTCTTTGGTTCGCATCGTTAATAGGTTCAAACAATCCTCTCATTGTTCTAAAGGTACATGTTTACATTGAACATTGGAATGAATGAAAACGTTTGTAGTACATACGATGGATTTATATTTACATGTATGTGAGCCAAAATATATGAACATTGTATAAATTAAAAATTCATTTTTGTAATGGGGTGGTCATTTATGCTTCCTCCAATTGTAAATCAGGCACTTATCCTTGCTGATAACTTATATTGACTGTTTTTAGTAAATGGTAGCCTCTAATATTGCATAATAATACATTTTATATACAGATTACAGATACAACTTAGTTTATGCAGCTTTCTTCATTTTATCCATATTAATTGTTAGTTTTGTAAGCAACTGTACTTCATTAGATTCCTAGATAATGCTCCTTGTTTTGGCACTGTAACATTTTCAATGTTAGTGACATAGCCCCACATTAATATGCTTACGTTCGTACTTTACAGAACTTTAATCTACTACTTTGAATACAGCTTTTTCTTCCATACATTGAAATCGCTGTACATAATTGAAGACTAACCTTGTAAAATATACTAGATCTTAGTTTGGACTGGAAATTTAGCAGGAAAGTGTTAACTTGTCGTACCAAATTCATTAGTTATACCTTTATGGTGCTACATATTTTAATCGTATGAAATTAAGGCAAATGCTATTAGTCACGATATAATATCATTGAAAATGAAATGGAACTTTTCAGAAATATTGCAGTATATATTTATTTTAACTTTCGATATCACCGTATTAACAGTAGAGTTCCACTGAGAATATATGTTCAGTATATTTGGTTAGAACTATGCTCTCAATATCTGCAGTTCAATAAGACAATTGGTCTTGATTTTGACATCACATCTTCATGTCAAACAGATTAAATATGTTGAACTCAATATGATGAGTGATAAAATGTCCAATATTGTATTATTTGCTGTGCTCTACCTTTTACTAAGTTATTATTGAAATCTAATAGTTCCTACAGTTTTGTTTGTATTCGTTCTTTCCCAAAAGGAATACAAGAAATGTCCTACCTGGTCTGGTTCTTTTCATCAACTTGACCTGCAATAACTGCAAGAAGCAGAGTTATGAAACAATGTTTTATTTATCCTTTTCACAAAGACTATTAATATTCAAAATTCAAACATATTATCATTGTTAGTATACTTTATAATATACTGCTTATTATGATTTCACAGAAATGTCACAAATACAAGCAGCAATGACCAAATACAACTGAATAAAGTAATAATTCTTATATGATTTGAAGTCCATTTAATTATATTTTATTATTAACATAATCAGCATTATACTAGCCATGATGTCAATCAATAATAACTCCATTTTCAAAACTAATTATAAACCAATAACGAAGTTAGTATCAATAATATATTATATGCACGTTCAGGTTTTATAATCTTGCAAAGGACAATGAGCAAATTTATTTTTTGTTTTTCTTATTTTGTTTCATATATTGTGTACCTTTGCTTATGTGCACGTCTATAGATTGTATGTTTAGATAGAGCTATTAACATGGTGGCTGACCAGTTCGAAACTGTTTGATTTGATGACTAAGTCAGGTGAGCAGGTGAGTTATGTTGCGCCGCAAATCAATTAGGAGGCATTGCGGCATATAGAGATGTATATAAAGAGGATTCAGAAAACAATTGATACATTCCTAATTTAAATTCCATAATATATCTTTATACAAGTTTGCGGATGTATTTGATCTTGTGTTTGAATTTAGATAGAAAAGAACAATTTGATGTTTGTAATGTACTCATACGATGGTCTGAACTAAAGCAACATCATAGGACATCTTGTGACTTAAGTCAAAAACGATCTGAACAATGCTATTGTAATATTTCACAGTTTTTAATACGTCAGCGCGTTCAGGATATATAAATCATTCGGAACACTATATTCCTTTGGACTTGTGATATAACGTTTATGATTATTATGGATTTAATTCACAATACTCTAAATTCCTCATAATGATTTTTTAAAATTACTTAGATAATTAAACTATTGTTTTCATCTTTGCAAAAAGTAGTTTGTCTTGCTTTGTACAGTACTAATTTTAAGGCCATATATTCACATTAACACATTCAGGATTCAAAACCTAATATTCTTTCGGAAAATCTATTGTTTTGAATCTGTAATAAAACTAGTATTATTAGTTTGGATTTAGTTCTTAAAACTTAACGTTCCTCTTAAATATGACACAATAGTGCAAACAACGAATCGGGTGATCATCCATGACACGAAATTCAAGAGAAAATCATAGAAATTAAAATTGTTAAGGACACTTTAATTTTCCTAGTATGGGAAAGTTAAGCGCATGTGATTTCACTATTTGAAAACTTTTAAGTAAACGTGCACGTTTGTGCAATTTCATCCAAAGCGGAGAGTATTATTTCGAATCCTACCTTGGAAGGGTTAGAATCCTAATGAAAACAAGGTATGCGTTACTAAAGCTTAAGAGGCATTCTAATTCAGAAGTTAACGCATCATTGGCAAGGCAAGGAAAAACAAAAAGCTTATTCAGTATTTGGTGGGGAAAAATATTTTAGACAAACGCGCTTTGGTTTTGATTAATCAGTCTCTATCTGGCTCTGAAACCAAATTTTTAAGATGCGGCTGAAAACGAACGGAGAGTTAAGAAACCTTGCATATTAAAGTTGAAATGGCAAAAATCATACATCACAAAGAGGATAGACAAAACGAATGAGAATGCTGAAAAAATGCAAAAGAGAGAGAGAGGGGGGGAAGAAAAAGTTTGAAGCAAACGAAAGTGGAAATAGAGAAATGTGAACAAAACTGCAAATGCAGAAAGAAGGTCGAGAAATGAACATGCAAGGAAATTTTAATAATAATAAATGCAAAGAGAAAAACAAGAATGGGAAATTAAATAAAATTATTCGCATTATCAAAAAGTGCAGGTTTTTAAAATAATAAATAATTACCCTCTTTAAGGAACAAGAAAAGTTTATGCATAATTTCTTCATTTTGAGAAAATTGCTGAAAACTTTTAATGGCCAAGAGAGTAAAGAATTGATTGCATAGCAAACGTCACGAATTATCTTGAATAGAAAAAGGTAGAATGTGTACTAATATTATAGCTGGAGATTATTCCTTGAATCACGAAATTTCATTTGCCAATGACGTATTCTCTCAGAAGGTATTTATTAAAAGCTATTTCAGTCGTATACGATTACTCCAAAACTTCAACTTTTAAGACAAGAACTTCTGATAATATTGATAATACTGATCGGAAATCCGGATCTCTTAGTATTCGCACGTATTACAAAAAGGCACACTATTTATGATTTGACGACACAAAAAAAGAAGACAGAACAATTGAAAATGATCACGGTCATATATTGAAAGCAATACTTTTTTAATACAATAAACTCTAGTATGATGCTATTATAAATAGTTATTAATCACTCATGTCAAACGGGTTGTATATCACTCATGGGTGATTAGGTCAATCCTGTGGCTATGAAGATTTTAAGGGACCCTGGAGCTTGTCAAAGTATTGTATTATCAGGTAATGTGCCTTTTTCTGAAATATGTTTGTGCTAAGTGTTTTCGTATTCATTAAGCAGATTGCGACTTTGTTACTTTTCCTCATCCATTATGTAAATTTGTCATCATACACAGTTTCAAGACCCGTTACAGTCGGAATAGTGTGTGTTTACTCATCGAGATTATTCATTATTACAAGGCAATGATCTAACTGGAGATAAGGTTTTGGTTTATCCACATATAAGTTGCAAGCTTTGTTTGAATCAGAAATTGTATCCTGTTGAAAATGACACATGTATTGGTCCATGAACAGTTTTTGAAAATCTCCACATGAACGCTGTGAAATATTCACGTCCGATCGATGAAACTTCAACATTTATTCTTGAAAGTCGAAGGGGTTAAAGGGCTTGATTCTGGCATCGAGCTTAAAAAACTTCTCGTTGTTCGGTAAGCATGTTGTCGGGGTCGCAGAAGTGAGACTCGAGCAAATGGGGTAGAACAGCGTGTTGATTGGCTTCAGCATTGAAAAAGTGCGGGAAATAGCATTTAATCATTTCTGGCAACCCAAACGTTTAGGGCATTTGACTCAATGGCATAGCTAAGTAACTCATCGAATCTATAAATCGTGATTGTCCCACTTACATGAAAATGATTATGGTTAGTTCCTTCGGACCTACTGTACTTTGTTTCGTATAGTATCTCAAAGAAATTGCCCTTTGTGTCCCGAAAAATTGGGAACCATTACCGTAGCATAGCGATGACAATCTCCTTAACATTCTATGTCTTCCTGGCTCCACGTCTCGTCGAAGGGGTTTAAGATCCCTTGGGAAAACTCGGACAGCATGTTCGGCCCTCAAAAGATTATTGTACGTCCTGCTATAATCTTGCTACGGTGAGGGCAATGACTAACGATCGGCTCTTTCATGCATTTCACACATGCTCGGTTAGTCATGCAAAAATTAGGAATTTGAATGGCGGTCTCCGGAAGTTGAATCTATTAATTGGAATAAACTAAGTGAAATACACGAAGCAATGGATATACCTTGCGCAAAATCGGCCCTTTAGAATCAGTACGATTACATAAATGGTAATGGATGAAATATTTTGAGTGTCTTCTTTACAGTGGTGTACATTTTGAGTGAGTGAATGTACAGATAGATTCAGAAAATTAAATCGGAATCATTTAGGGGTCAGATTGTGACGGGCGCGAGTTAGGTATCTTGTATTATATTGTGAGTGTCTACATGAATTTACTCATAATCAAGTGCCTGCGGACACAATCTCTGGATTTGACAAGCATGTCTTTGGTGTGAACCATGCGTCTTCGAATGTTGTTGGTACTGGATAGGGCTAACAAACGTGCGCTGACAAGCAGAACAATGCACTCGTTGTTGTCCTTCATCCAGACTGGGTTAAGAGGCCAAACATCTTGAGCATTTAGATCCACACTACTTGTGTTGATATCGATTGTTATACCGATAGTCACATTTCTCACAATAATAAATGCATCCCAGGAATCCGGCAATACTGGTGATATCATCGAAATGTTAATCGTGATAATGGACTATGACGTATTTTCCATTTTTCATGAAATCTTTTTTTCCATTTTATCAAACCTAGGACTCATTTGAGATTAAAGTAAAGATTTTCTACTCCTTTGATTGATCATGAAACAGCTAGTGTGCACACTGAATTAATGTGCAAAATGAAGCATATAATAAGTTCTAAACCCAATGCTTAATAATAAATCTTTGCTATCCACATCAATCTTATAACCCTACTGATTATGACTGACATGTTTCTCTACCAATTTGAGATTGAAAACTGTTGAACTCAATAAATTAAAGCTGATTACTGACATGTATGATTGAAACAATATTCAAATCATTTTTGGATCTGGAAAATGTGATAATTTTCTGCAAAAATCCATCCTAGTCACTGTGTGTTGCCCAGCTGAACATTTGTATTATGGTGGGGTCAAAGAGCATTAAAAGAATTGCTCATGTTTCACACATTTAAAAGTGTGGTTGACATCTCACGAAGTCTTGCCTGGGACTATTACAACTTCTTCTGACCACATGGCCATGTCCACAATGGAATTTAGATTAAAATCCAAAACAATGCAATTCAAAAGATGGAAAAACTAAGTTTGCTCTAAACCAGTTCATGCAAAACATTTCGTCTTTTGGAATTCAGATTGATGGTGTAGGCAAATTTGCGTATAATATAAGAATATAAGAACAGTATAAATGATACAATTATAAGTATTATATGTTATGCCAAGGAATCAATCACATTATGCAAAGAAAACAAAAACTATGTACTTGTGGATGATATGTGGTGTTTGCTGCAATAAGCCCAAGGCAAAAGCAATATAACTTACAGTGGTACCTCGGGTTACGAACTTAATTCGTTCTAAAACTCGGTTCGTAACCCGAAACGTTCGTAACCCAAAACGTTCGTGACCCGAAACATTGAAATCAATGAAATAGAGACAATCCGTTTCAAGATGAAAGAATTGTCCTTTTTTATTAACATCCGGTCGTTTACCTGACAAAACTCAAAGAATACGTGTACTTCACGTATTAAAAAAAGAAAACGAAAACAACCAAATAAATTAAATGTACAGTGGTACCTCGGGTTACGAACTTAATTCGTTCCAGAACTTGGTTCGTAATCCGAAACGCTCGTGACCCGAAACATTGAAATCAATGAAATAGAGACAATCCGTTTCAAGATGAAAGAATCGTTCATTTTTATTAACATCCGGTCGTTTACCTGACAAAACGCAAAGAATACGTGTACTTCACGTATTAAATAAAGAGAAAGAAAACAAGCAAATAAATTAAATGTAAAAAAAAGATTTAGTCCATCTTTCTTACCAAGAAAACGATCATGGGAAATTTGTCACTTTGTTTGCTATTCTGGATCATTAGTTTCAGGAGTTTCTTGTTGCTGTTTCTTGGCAGCCAACTAGGAATCTTTCTGCACCAAGAAACTATCAAGGGAAAATTGTCGCTTCCTTTGCTGGAGAATCTTTCTGAAGTGGACCATCGCGTTATCATTCATCAGGTTTACTGCCCTGTTAGCAACAAGTTCGTTTGGATGATGGTTCACAATGAAGTCTTCGACGTCTGCCCAATTGCTGCATATTTCTTTAATCCTGGCAGTTGAAACAGTCACTGGCTCCTCATCATCGGACGACTGCTACTTTTACTGCTGTGCAGTAAAGCCAATGAAAGCGAGGCTGCGCACGCGTGCAAAACTTGGCTACTATGCTAGCGCTAAGCGATGTTAGTACCGCGTGGCCTTGGTTTGTACTGTACGCGATCGTTTGTCTCCAACGTTAAACCTTGCTCACTCTCTCTCTCTCTCTCTCTCTCTCTCTCTCTCTCTCTCTCTCTCTCTCTCTCTCTCTCTCTCTCTCTCTCTCTCGCCTTCGTTCGTAACCCAAGCCATTGTTCGTTACTCGAGACAAAATTTTTACGAAGTTGTTGTTCGTAACCCGAATTGTTCGTGACCTGAGGCGTTCGTAACCCGAGGTACCACAGTATTATTTTACTATTGATTGTTCTGCCTACTTAATATGACATTTTTCTCGTAAACAATGATATTTAGGCACTTGTTTTTGAAATCCACTGTCCATAACGAGTTACAACACACAGAGATCCGTTACATTAACATTTCAAAACCAGGATAGCATAAGTAGCAAGTATTTTAAGAATAGTTCATGTTTTCGACATTATAATGTAAGTTAGGATTTTGTATGAAATTCATGTCAAGTAGAAAGTATAATGTGTGTACAGAGATATATGCTACCTTGAATTTTCATTAAAGGCATCACTACTGAAGTTATGTTGCAATGCAACAAATTATACCTCATCGAACTCCCATGTTACATTGCCGAATAATAATTTAATAATAATGACTTTGTAAGTGATAATAATACTCAGATAATGCTGTAAAATGTCAGCTTACTGTCAAGTTCTTGATAGTGTTCTTCCTCTCTTTTCCTGTTCTGCACAACTTCATGCTCCCTGTTTCTGAAATAATTGATTGAACATACACCATTTTGTGTTGCTTTTGAGAAACAAAGTTCAAAACAAATCAATGAAAATAAGACACTATATTAACCTATTTACTGCTCATTTGCAATGTGAAGAACTGATATATAGACTATAATGACTCTCTATTTTGAATCCCAAACATTCTATTCAAACGTCATACAATGTTACGTTATATACTGTCCATGATCGAAACGCAATGACATCTGTGAGTTTTGTTTTTTATGGTTTATTGCCATCTGTGAGAATATTAGACAAAAGTTTCAGAGCTTAAATTCATCATTAAAAAACAGAAGAAACTGATTTAATTGAAAATAATATTGGACTTGAACTGAAATACTGCTGAACATCTTCGTTAAAACCCACTAAACACAAATTATTGATGAAAACATTGTGTTTAAAATATACAATTGTAGGAAAAAATAAGCACTGTTTTAATGAATATATGTAACACCACCCTTCATAAAGAAATAATACAAATTTTACAACAATTAACTCTTGTACATATTAATCAAATATACGTACTCTGTTTATTAACATTATTCAGGAAGATAGTCCTGCAACTGACACCCAGGGTAAATACACATGAAAAATCTATATAGTATATTACATACACGTGAGAGTTCATTTGATATCACATTTTATTTTTCCTTGAAGAGCAAGATATCAAGCTGGTATTCAGGCAGCAATTAAATCCACATCAATTATTTGATTTTTAAATTCCTTTTGTTAATGATAGTAATGGAATCATGATAATAAAAATCAAGCAAAGGAAAAACAGCCAAATTTTAAAACAATTCGAAGTGTTGCAAAACAATTAGTAATGTCAAACTTTTAAATTGTTTAATATTTGGTGTTTCTTTCTTTTCAAAGAACATTATACTGGATGACCCAAATAATTTATTTCTTCGATGAATATTCAACCATACCCTACATCAATTGCATGAACAAAGAATTTAAATAGTGCGTGTGTGGAGAGAGAGAGAGAGAGAGAGAGAGAGAGAGAGAGAGAGAGAGAGAGAGAGAGAGATACAAAGAAACAGACAGAGATAAAGACAGACAGAGAGAGATCATTCAGTTAGTAAAGGGAAAGCGGGTCAACCTTTATTTGGTCAACAGTTAAGATGTTTTACCATGGCTATATATTTTCAAATATATAGTAGAATGTTTGTCAATGAACTTTGTATACAGTTTATATATTTTAATCTCAGATGAACTTTTTCATTAAGTGAAATATTTTAATCTCAGATGAACTTCTTTATTAAGTGAAATCACCGTTTTATGCAAATACTGATTTAATGTTATTAATAATACCACGTTAATCAACGTTTTTCACTGAATAATATGTTTAAATATTCTTTTTTTTGTATTTAAAAACCAGTGAGTGTGTTACATATCTACAGATTGCAATATATGTCTATCTCCTGATAAGAGATTAACATTCGTCTGAACTATAACTGACTTATTCTTCAAAACATTTTAACTTACCTAGTACTTTCCTCTCCTGATTGATGATCTACAACATTATCAGAAAGAATATTGTATTAATAACACTGCAGACTGACAAATAATGTTCTACATCCTATTGTTTGCAATTGCATTTCAGTGATTCATAATCATCAAACATATAATTAAATAAAATAATGTTAATTCAATCGGTCACTCTAGTGTGTTTGGTTTAAGTTTCATACAATTTTATTTCCGGGTTTTAATTTTTACTTTGTATCTTGAATGAAGAATATTATGTGCACTGTCTTTTTATTGCATCCAACTATTCTTTACCTGTAAGTTGTAACGCTTTGCTGTTCATTGTTTTGTTTAATCTTAACTCATATTTATCATTGGTTAAAATAAATTTATTTGGAAAAAATTCTCTGATTTATTAATATAATGGTTTTGTAACATTTGTTGATAAGAATGTTTTGAATGTTTATTTGCATTTGAAATCATAGAAAATGCCTATTTAATTGTATACGCTAAATTGTTTCATTAGATCTTTAGACATCACATTTTAATGGATTTAATCTTTATACATTTATTGCATATGTTTATTTTGAGGCAAACTATAGTCTTTACTGCATATTACAAAAACAGCTTTCTATAGAAGTATACAAGTCACATCGATCAAGCATATTAGCTTTCAATTTCTATAATATTTCAAATACTACAAAGTATTGTTATCATCTTATGTAATTCAGTTTTACGTTGAACATTCCTTAGTAATGGTCATATTGTCATCACTCATGGATGCAAATTAACTAGATCAATTAAACACACTGAACGTGGTAAGTAAATGGTTTGAGTGATCTCAAAAGTAGTATGTAGATGCAGAGAAAAATGGTACGAAAGTCTGAACTAAAAACCACGAATAATAAAATCCTATAAAATCAGATAAAATGCATAACAACTGAAGAAATGTACAAATATGCTTCCAAAATGCATTTAACATTCTGCAATCTAAACTGTATAAAACAAGCGTTTGTTTGATAGCAATGTAATCAGTTCATCCCACAGCCTTCTATTTGGTCTTCAATCAAATTTGATCATATAAATTGAGCCTAATTCTTTGCACTAGACAGATTATATGATGTTCACATAACACAGTAACAACTTCATTAAAAATTAGAATTAAAGAAGTGCCCCCCCCCCAAAGCAAATACAAAGAACATGGTGAATGCACAAAACAAATTTATTAAGATCCTGACAGATTAGTGACTCGAAGATGAAAGTAATGTGAATTAGAAGGAAAGACTTACCAACATTCAGTGGCACTACCAACTCTAACTGTTAGTAAAATGGCAAAGAAACCAACATTTTTCCAATGACATCTGATTACTGTATAATGAACATATTTCTCATAATTTATTACTTTATCAGAATTTAAGAAAAACAACAGAAAAGATTAAATAAAGACTGAATAAGAACAATGCAAGAAAGTGAAAGGAAACTAACATGTGTTGTGCATTAGAATAACTTATATCCACTTTAGCATGGACTAGAGAAGAACAACTTCAAATAATTTACACCATTTTTAAAAAGTTCACCTTAAATCATTCTAAAAATAAATCAAATTGTATTGCTTAAATGGGCCAACATATACCATTACTGTGTTTATGTCCTCTTCTGTCAGGGTACACTGCGACACAACCGAGCGAGGGAACAAGTTATCAAGTTTGTATCTATGAACTATTTCCTTTCATATTTTAGCGGTAATTTAATTTACATTCTTGCAAGACAACATACGAAGCAGTTTGTTTAATTTCATTAGGAAATCTCATATTACAATAGATCTTACCATGATATTTGTTTCGTCTCCTGTAAAGTATTACGCCAACCACTGCAACTACAATCGACACAAGCACGGCTGAACCCAGAACACCTCCAAGTAAAGCTCCATCAGGTCCATTATGTGAAGTATCTTGTGGTTCACTGGCTGAAATCAGACAGGATGTCATTTGTGTGAAATGCAAATCATTGCAGATAAAATTTTAATAAATCACGCTATGCCAGAGGGGGATCTTCCAGGGAGTGATAAAACATGATCATGTGACCAGGGTAGGGGAAATGGGTTGTTTTAGAAATAGATGTCCAGTAATTCCTTACAGAAAAATATAGGTCTAAAATTATACAAAGGTACTTTCGAAAACATACTAGAGGTGTTTGCAATGTTAAAAACATTTTAATTTATTGCATCCTGTATTGATTGTGCTGTACATACTGGTTTTACACAAGATTAATTAACTGGCAACTTTAGCCATTGATTTATTAACATGAATAAATATGAAATCTTGTTCTGATTAACTACTAACACCATAGTATGAGTAATTGCAACTTAATGTCTGCTATGATATATTTATTTATCTAAGGAATGTCTAGAGGAAAACCTGAATATAGTTTGAGGAAAGGTCTAGATTGGTTTCATCAGTTGTGCGGACAATAAATTATTCAAAACATTCTGCACGCGCAAATATGCTCACAAAAAATGTACGCTGTCTTGCAAAACATTATGTGTGGTACCAATATATTAATACTAAGATATTCATTACGTAGGTTGTATAGTGTGGTTAATATGAGTCAACTGTATGACAGAAGAAATATGAATGTATATCTGCTTACCAATATAGGTGCATAACCAAGATACAAATCGTTAATCACAGCTAGAAAATACTAAATAAATTGCTTAACATAAATGACAGAAATGCTTCTAATATCAACCAAGCAAAGCATGTCCCAGAATATCCTTGTTATTCAAGGCAAGAACGGTGTTTAGAATATACAACATTAAATTTTTATTTTTATTTTTAAATATTATTCAGTTCTGGGAGCTGAAAACCTAACTAAAAAGAGAAATGAAGTCTAGAATAGTACTTTCATGTATATCATTAACATTTGAGATTGTATATATTAATAACCATAACTGGTAGTAATTATTTATTGCAAAAATGTGTACTTACAGGAACTATGAATAAATGCTTATTACATTTATTATTAAAAAGAGAGCAAATATCGTGACAGGTTTGAGGATTTTCCCATTTAAGAGGTTGTTCAGATTGTATATAAGAAAAATTAAGTTATTACCCATTGAATGGATTAGATCATGTGATTTCTTGTATAATGCTGAAGAATTGCAAATTACTACGCAGTAATAATGACCATATGTGTGTTTTCCACTATAAGTAGCCAGGACCACACAATTTACTCATTCTTATTTCTTATGTGCTTTTTTGTAATATCTAGGCTGCATACATATTTTAAATCGTATTTACACATATTTGAGAGTAAATATTTGTTGGATTATTCAGTAGAAATAAAAAGTGCTCATTGTACTAAAATATTTCTGACTCTTGCGAATTATATAAAGGAGTTCATCACATTGTCTTTTCAATACATCGAGATTGTTGGTAGGTCTGTACATTCGAGGATTTAAAATTCATATGGAACATTTGATTCATTAGGACTAGAATAGTATATTGGTAGGATTCGTTTCAGTTGATAAAAATGTAAATTTCTCTAACATGTGAAAGTATAACTTTGACAATTATTTGTGAAGTTTTACTAAGCTTGTTGTCTGCCTCTTTCTGTTACATAGTTTTTGAAGATAGAATCGTAACAATTATAGACTTTTGCTAGACTATCCACTTGTAGAAAACACAAGCAGGCGATAAAAGGATTTCCATTGGATATATTCACTAACATCATCTCAGTACTAAACTCTAATAGCTCATTAAAAGCCATCTGAAAATATAAATGCTATTAATATATTTTAAGAGTGATAGATGTATTCCTAAAATATGAATTTGCAAAGAAATCATAAACAAAAAAGGGAGATGCATATATATTGCCGTTATAATATATATCTCTCTGATATACAGTTTAAGGAAACCTCAATTGCAAATAATAGTACACACTAAAATAATCATATAGTTTCACGTATAGACAATGCTTGGGATTATAAAAATCTCAAGTTTTCAAATACGTTAAAATGTTATGCACTGTCAGTAAGATTCACAAATCTCCTGGAATTCATCTAAGATTCAAAATAATCTTATGTAAATACAAATATACCAATTTAAACAACAATTGGAATAAACACATGCTTCTTGACCCTTGTACAGTCGCATGATTCATCTACCGATAAACCGCACAGTTTCACCACGTACCTCGGGTTGAGTCACTCTTGTATTGGCTGCTCACACCCTTCACGGATCCACTACATGTACAATCAGTCATACGTATACACGTACAGACAGCATACAGCACTCTTTTATTAGCTACGTCTACAGTCGTGGCTTCAACACATGTACAGACATACGTACATACATATAGACATCTAGATAGCTCATTACATCACTTCGTAAACACGTTACGTCGTAACCACGTAACCACCTCGTAATCTTGTAATCTTGTATGTAAGCCCTATGGCTTTTAGAAATACAACGTGAAAATACGTGCTCTCTTCACTAGATTCAATTGATTACTCCCTTGATTAAACCTTAATCTTGCTTAATTCAAAGGACAGTGACTAATATTCACGGTAAAATACCCATGCATATCATGATAATAATGTTTGTTGCCAGTAGTTTACGGCGGCGAGAGATATGTTTTGTTCCATCCCTCGTCTGGAAAAAAACACCTGTTCATTCCAGACAACGCTATAAGCGTGCACAACACAAACAAATTAAATATTTCTCAGGCGAAACAAAAGTTTTTTTTCTTTCTAATTCTGTGACACTCTGCATATAATGAAATATATGTAAAATCCCTAACATCAAATAATGTCGGTAGTAGAGAGGATTGATCTAACTCATTTGACTAAAATCAGTAAGCTACTGCAAATTAAATAAGTAAGTTAGTACACATGGCTAAATGGATTCAAAACAATTCATATCTGCTTCCATTAGGTACATCAATGTAAGAGCTCTGATCACCTACTTGATCAAAAGAGAGAAGTGCATCAAATGTGTAATTTAATTTATACATATTCAAATTATATTCCACCATGATTTCATTATACAAATTTCAACTGATTACATGACATCAATAACAATAAATGTTCCAAATAAAACTATTAACAAGTAGTTATGGACAGCCAAGTGTTTGTCTTAAATAGAGCATTATGCTTTATTCACTGTGTTCCCTTTCTACGACATCAAAAGGACAATGAACTGAAGTAGGCAATGACACATCGTAGCGTGTCTTGAGTTAAACTAGTTCTTTCAAGAAAAAATATGGATTCCTTTGAAACAATTAATAAATCTTAAGTATCACTAAATGTAAAAGTGTGTTAAAATCTAACAGAAGCAGTAATTAAAAGCGTATTGCCATTCTAAAGATGATGTGAAATATTTCAAATTGCACTTGTACTCTTTTGCTTTCTGATATATGTTGTGAATTCTTTGTATGTGTGAATACTAAATAATAATAATACTAATAATATAAGAATAATAATGCTTTATTTATAGAGGGCGACTCATTAGTCAAGCATTATTCTCCCACGAAGCCCTCTTATGAAGAGTATAACAATGCATATTATATGAAGATATAGTAATAAAATACTAATTTCCATTATATATTAACAAACACATGCATGCTCATGATATCTGTTCTTAAATACTCTAATATTTTCAGCAGACTTTGCACGTAGTGGAGGCTTGTTCTACAAAACTGTACCAGAGTATTAAAATATTTTTTAAAATTGCTCTGTTCTTGGTTTTGGTGCTAGAAGGTTTCCATGTGATATTGATATCAACTGGTATTGTGTTGAAAAAGGTTTTAATAAGTCCTGAAGATACTCTGGTGCAGTTCCATGTAGATATTTATATAAAAATTGCTTTGTGAAAATCTATCCTGTCATATATTTGAATTCTGTAAACAATATTTTTGAGAGATGATCAATAGATGCATTTAAAATAATGAGCGCTGCTCGTTTCTGAAGTTTTTTAATCATGTCAAGCTCAGATTAAGCAGTTTCCCCAAACATTTGAACAACAATCCATTGTTGGAAGAATATATGATTTGTAGTATATATTGCGCATTTCCATAGGTAAATAAGTCATGATTCTTCTGAGAAGGGCAATTTTTGATAACAGTATTTTACAAAGCTACTCAATCTGCAACACTATCTGGCAGACAGGTGAATGACCAACACAGTGGACCCAATCACTGATTATAACACTCTCCAAGAAAGGTAATCTCCAGCTGTGCTAAAATTACAGAACTATCAGTTTGAGCACCCTTACTAGTAAGGTGATACTAAATATCATCTTGAACAAACTGAAACCTCAAGCAGAAGAAATAATCACTGAAGAACAAGAAGATTTCCGGAGTAGAAGAAGCACAACAGAATAAATATTCAATCTCAGGGTTAGGTGTGAAAATTCTTGCAACAACAACACGACATCTAGCATGTGTTCATAGATTTTAAGAAGGCTTTGGACAGAATGTGGCATGAGACATTGTAGAACACAATGAAGAAGTACAACATGGGTCAGAAATCAAACAGCTGTATGCCAAGGCTACCTGTGCAGTAATTGCTCAAAGTTCTGTGGGAGACTGGTTATAGACAACAGTTGGTGTACGCCAAGGCTGTCTCCTGTCACCCACGCTTTTCAACGTTTACTCAGAGCGCATCATGAACGAAGCCCTGGAAAACCACTGTGGAACAGTCAGCATTGGAGGGTATAACACCACCAACCTATGCTTTGCAGATGACATTGATGGGCTGACAGGCAGTGAAGATGAGCTTGTTACCTTAGTGAAGAACCTGGATGAAACATCTTCCAGATTTGAAATGGAGATTAGCGCCAAAAAGACAAAGCTGTTGCCAAATAGTGGCAAACAAATCTTAACCAAGATTAAAGTCAAAGAACAGGAACCAGAAACAGTCAGCCAGTTAAATATATTGGTTCCATAATCACCAAAGAGAGGTCAAAAGCAGAATTTGTGTCACAAGCAGCACAAACAACGGCAGTTATGTCAAATCTAAGACCCTTCTGGAGAGACCAGAATATTTCTGAAAACTAAACTCACACTACTGATAGCACTAATCATCTCAATCTATTCTGAAACATAATAAAACACAAAACAAAATTTAAATGCTAAGTCCAGGACATGTTTGAATGGAATATTTAAGGTGAGTGGTTCATTCTTTTTTTATAACACAAAATTGCAAGATCACATAGCCAGGAATTATATAAAGAATCAGCGACCTCATGACAAGAGATGTGTCTTAAAAAAACGCGCAAGCCTTTAACCAATGCATCCAAAGATTTAATGAAAAAGGGATTTTAAAAAGGGCTCTGGTGTTGTTTGTTTTTTCTTCTTCACTCATCTCAAAATTAACATATTTGTAAGAAAAGAGTAATATTTGATTACATGATCCATAATTCCAAAGGATCCTAGAGCCTAATATGTATAAATATGATGTTTTACTAGCAGGAGTCCATTTTAATCTGACGGGGAACAGAATTTTAATAGATGCAGGAAAAGACCATATATATATATATATATATATATATATATATATATATATATATATATATATATATATATATATATATATATATATATATAGATATAGATATATATATATATATATATATATATATAGATATATATATATATATATATATATATATATATATATATATATAGATATATATATATATATATGCAAAGAGAGAGTGAGGGAAAAAGAGAAGGCCTCAAGGTCTATTACCGGTAGTTCTTAACTAATTATGTTACCCTATTTAAATAAAGTCATTATTATTATTAATAATATTATTATTATTATTGTTATTATGAGAGAGAGAGAGTGAGGTAAGAGAGTAGACCAAGAGAAACAAATCAACCTCATTATGAACTATTGTCTTAAGATAACAGAAACATAAACTCATACTTTAAAAAATGAAATTACAGCTGTATCAATATTACATACTCTTGTGAAATATGAGAAAAAGAAACTTACCCGCTGCTTTTAGAATTAATATCAAAGGCGACATTTGGCCAACAGAGTTTTCTACATGGACTTGGAATGAGCCAAAGTCATCCCTAGTCATATTTTTAATCTCCAGAGTCGCTATGTAGCCTGGCTGCAGTATGGTAACTGAATAGAAGTCCACATTCACAAGTGTACTGCTTAGTAAAATGTTATACTTTTCTGAGCTCTGAAGTTTGTTTAATGTACCACTATTGTGTTTGTACCACATCACTTGTGGATCCAGAAGGCTACTAAAAAGCTCAATAACAAGTCTACCGGAGTGTCCATTCTCTGCATAGAAACTTCTATCTATAGATGTTACCCGAGGGATATCTGTATGTAAAATAACATTCATATTTTAGGACTATATTATAATAATGACATATGTTGAAGCCTTACACAGCTGGAGAAAAGCAGCTTAATTAATGTGTATCCCCCTCACCCAACAAACAAATCAAATGCAATTTTTTTTCAAGCATAAGATGCCATTGATGAATAACACAATTATTAATATATGCAGTACATTTAATGCCTTCTTTGAAAATGTTTTGCTTACATAATCATTGCATACCTTTCTGGTACCATTTCTGATTTTGTAATTCTTCTTTAATACAATTTCTCTACAATAAAGCCCTTTTCCTATGTGTATATATCATTTCTAACTGTTTTTTGATTTTCTCTACAGATACAAACCATCATCGCATCTTTTTATCCATGAATATTATCCCAATCTTTCTTTTTGCAAGTTTCAACCCATTTTTCTTATCTCGAAGTTAACATATTAAATATTATTAATATTAATTATTATTGTTATTATTATTATTATTATTTAAAATCTGTATAATAACCAGTTGTCAATTTATTAAATAAAGGCTTCTTCACAAAATCACCCATTCTATCAAAGAACAAACATGATGGAAAAGAAAAGACATTGATTGAATAGATTGAAATAATTGATCAATAAGAAATGTCCATATATATATATATATATATATATATATATATATATATATATATATATATATATATAGATAGATAGATAGATAGATAGATAGATAGATAGATAGATAGATAGATAGATAGATAGATATAGATATATAGATAGATGTGTGTGTGTGTGTGTGTGTGTGTGTGTGTGTGTGTGTGTGAGATGAGAATAATTCACACCCTAGCAGGGTCCGACCATCGTCCTACTTTAATGACTATCAAGACCGAATTGCTTCCCAAATGTGATTCTTGCCCCAATGAACTCTTAAACTTGAAATACAACATCAATTGATCAGACCTTACTGCTGACGAAAAACTGAATTATACTCTTACTTCTGCATTCTTATTAAACAAGATTGAGATCCCACATTGTGTTGCGATATGTAATGACCACGGATGCACTAACCAGATGCCTATGAAACAGATAAATGAATTACACTCTGATATAATAAACACTTTTCGAACTCCGGTAATAGCTTGATTAGTAAATCCAAACGTAGTCACCTGGTTATACCAGGCTGGAATGACTGTGTCAAAGAATTACACGATCTCATACGAAATGCGTACCTTATGTGGCGTGATAACTCCTACGAAATGATCATAAATAATTCATGAATTTTCATGAACTGTTCTTGAACGGTTCATGAACCTGGTTCATGAACTATCCATGAAAGTTCATCAAAAGGTTCATGAACCATTCATGAACATGCATGAACTGAAAATGGTCAGTTCATGAAATTATGAGTTCATGAACGTTCATGAACCAATACATCACAACTGTTCTTGAACAGTTCATGAATATTCATGAACTGTTAATAAAAGTCAAATTGGTTCATCATCATTCATGAACATATTCATGAACTATGATGAACAAATTTTCTCTTGAATGATTCATGTCTTCATAAACAATTCCATTTACAAATAGTTGATTATCTGACAAACTCACAAACAACTATTTCCTCCTTAATCATCACCTTAAATGTGGGGGTTTATAAAACAGTAAAAATAAAATGCAATATATTTTCTAACAAAACAGTATTTAATTGCAAATAAAATTCTAATATTTAACAAAGAACATGTATCTTTTTTAAATATTTGGATCTTTAACATTTCTGCAGCATTCACTATTTATTGTCTCTTCCACCTTGCCCATAGAACCATCCAGTTTTCAAATTTTTCTCCATAGCTCACAAACTTAATCCTCTAATAATTTTACTTTTCTGCTGTCTGATCTGAAAGATAAAGTTAGTTAATTATAGATAACCTATGATTAAATTAGGTCTTGAGTTTTTACCAAAAACAGTATTTTTGTACACCACTTTTTTTACTGGAATAATTATGATCCAACTCAAAACTATTTCATCCCTTACACTAAGTCTTAACACAATATTTGAGCATTTATATTGGAAGATTTTGTCACTGTTAGTTTTAATATTTTAACTGAAGTTGGAGTCATGTTTTAATCAATAGAATATGGCAGACTGTTTTGACAACATCGTTATACTAAATATCCTTATATTATTTCATGCTTTTAAAGCTTTTCGCCATTTACTATTGATAAAACGTCCGACTTGTGTCACATAGGTCCTTAGTATGCATCCACTCCAACTTCACGTGTTGCTTATATCTGCTTCCGATTTCATCCCGTTGTCATTATTGTGTATAATTTGACACATTAACTATTTTAGTATTCTTGTTTTAAATTACCAAAATAACATCAGATCATAGAAATAGTAATGTCAGGAAAGAGAAAACTATATCAATACCGGGTCTAGTATTGAGATCGAAAGGGCGTGGGTGTTTAGTGATTTTCAAACTTCGAAGAGCGCGTTTAAATTAGGTCTGAATAAAATCATGTATCATTAGTTTGTTTCAATCTAATATGACATAAAAGCCAATAAAATATATATTTATATACCTTTCAATAAAATAAATAGACACAAAAGACCAAGAAAAAAATTACTCACCTTAATTTTAACGATCCTTGCTGGGTACGCGTTTACGCAAAATTTTTTCTCACCGAATCATTTCCTTCATAATCGCTTCTCAGCACTTCTATTTATTTAAGAAAAGGTTATTGAAAATATTCTCATCTATCCATTCCATGGGAATCCACGGTGTTTTGTTCGAGGTTTTAACATGTTTGAGTAGACGGCGTGCTTTTTCGTTAGTGGGGAAAAGGCGGCTCAGCAGCTGAAATCTCGCGCGTATATTAACCAATCACATCACTTCTTCTTTCACAATCATCTAATCAGGACAATCGTTGTTTATAATGTTCGGTTTTATGGCACATTGGCAACCAGCGACTAAGTCAATATAATAAATTATGCAGTTTATGACAGTAATGGCCAAAAACATTAGAACAAAGTCATTAAAAGCTTTTATAGCTAATACATTTTGTTCATGCTGGCCAGAAAATATTTTCCCATATTAATACAGAACTATTCAGGTTAAGAACACAATTATGAACATTTTATCATATCGTTTAAAAATCAAAAATATTTACATTTATTTATATTTCAATAATATTGTGAGAAGTTTGTATCATGAATTTTCATGAACATTTCATGAATATAATTATATAGAAATTTCATATACATTTTTTTATAATTTCTTGCTGGTGCATCAAAAAACTTAAATTGTTCATCAACCAAATTTTTCAGAACTTAAAAGATGTTAAAATAGTTCATAAAATTTCATCAGTGTGTTCATGAACTTCAAGTACGTGATTCATCAAAGTTCTTGAAGTGTTCATGAACTTAGTTCATGAACGTTCATGAATATTTGTTCATGAACTAAAATGATGAACTGATCATGAACACTTCAAGAACGTTCATGAAGACATGAATTTGTTTTCGTAGGGGAATGGTAAACCTTGTCACGTCCATCTCAGTAGCCAAATGCACCAAACAAGAGCACAATTTAAGTATGCTCTTAGATTATGTAAGAAGGAAGAAGTAAAACACAGAACAGACTCGCTAGCATAAAATTTTGAAAATGTCGACCAACGTGAATTCTAGAAGTAAACTACATACCACGACAACTTTCAATAAACTACCAATTTGCATTGATTGGAACCGTGGACAGAACAATATATGCAACATGTGGAAAAGTCATTTTGAAGACTTACTCAATAGAGTTAAAAATGAATCGAATAAGAAGCATGTGCTTTCAGCATTGAATATACCTTCTGCTCGTGATGAAGTAATCACATTATCTGAGATCCAAAGTGCAATAACAGGACAAAAACGTTGTAAATGTCCAGTTCAGATTTTTTTATATGTGGAACACTCAAAAGTTTCCGATACTAGACTTCATGTGTTACTGATGATTTTATTTAATTGTATGTTTGTGCATAACTATGTACCAGATGATTTCACTAAAGTTACCATTATACCGCTACTAAAAAGCAAAATTGGTAACATAGTGGACAAAAATAACTACAGACCTATAACTCTTACGACTATTATTTTAAAAATATTTGAATGGATCATACTGCATAGATGTGAAGTTACAATCTCTGACAATCAGTTTGGTTATAAAAAAAAACAGCAATAAACAGATTTATGCATATATGCTTTTTAGGAAGTTGTCAGCTATTATGTAGAATATGGCAGCCCAGTGTTTGCATATTTTTTAGACGCTAGCAAGGCATTTGATAGGGTCAATCACTGTACACTATTTAAAAAATTGATTGATATTAAAATACCTGTCTACATAGTTCATACGTTAGTTAACTGGTATAGGAAACAGTTGTATTGTGTGCGATGGGGAAATGTAACATCCAGCGCTTTCCATGTAACCAGTGGGGTGAAGCAGGGGGAATTCTGTCCCATTTGTTTTTAAATATATATATATATATATATATATATATATATATATATATATATATATATATATATATATATATATAGAGAGAGAGAGAGAGAGAGAGAGAGAGAGAGAGAGAGAGAGAGAGAGAGAGAGAGAGAGAGAGAGAGAGAGAGAGTAAGAGTGAGAGTTAAATGGTAAGCTTGGTCAGTGTAACGTAGGGTTACGTCTGCCACCAAATGTGTTATTTCTTAACAATTTGAGTTTTGCTGATGATATGTCTTTGATAAGTCCTTCTATAGCAGGTTTAAGTAAATTATTAAAGATATGTGAACAATACGCATTTGAGAATGATATAAAGTATAATACAAAAAATCAGTATGCATGGTTTTTCAGACAGCTTCTTTCAAATTACCATCTGCTTCCCCTGTACATCTTAATGGCAATACTCTTTCCTATGGCAACAGTTATACGTATTTAGATCACATTTTGAAATTCAATCGGTCGGATAATGAAGATATGATGAGACATTACCGATCTATGTGTACTCGAACAAACATGCTTCTACGGAAATTCAAGAATTGTTCATTGAATATAAAAATTTAGATTATTCAAATCTTATTGCTGCACCATGTATTGTGCTCCTCTGTGGACACACTTTAGTGAATTTATGAAAAGAAAACTTCGTTTTCTGCTAGGTCTTCCAAGGTGGAACAGTGCCCTCAACATGTTTGTTAACTATGATGTATTCAGTTTTGATGAATAAATGAGAAAATATGTATTCTCAATGATGACAAGAATATCTAATAGTAAGAACTGTATATTGAAATCTCTTTGGAGCTATGACATTCATGTTAATTCTCATATCATTATACGATGGAACAAATTAAACTTTAAATGTGTCATTTAATTACATTCTTAATAATGCATGGCAGTTAATAGTTGTATATATGTACTTTTATGTTTAAAATGTTTGTTAATTTATAATTTAATTTAGAGGTGTGGACTTTGAAGTCTGAAATAAAGAATTCGTATCTTCTTATCTTGTACTTACCTCTTATCCATACAGTGCCATTAGCTGATTTATCCATTGAGCCCTCCTCATACTCAGGTATTCCATTGCTAACAGTACATGTATATATTCCAGTATCCATGTAGGTGGGGCTGGCAAACTGGTAGATTATCCTCCCTGTGGAAACGTAATCAAAACTCAGCTGTCGAATCTTGATGCCGGAATAGAGCGAACTATGCATCAGTCTGAATGCGTATCGTTCCGGTACTCCATGGGCTGAACACTTTATCAAAAGCCCTTTCTCTGTGTAACTTCCATTGATACTTTCAACAATTACGTGTGGGGGATCTGTATATATATATATATATATATATATATATATATATATATATATATATATAAAGAGTTGTAGGTTCAATAATTAAAGCACACTAACGTATAACAATGAAGGGAAGATGATTTACCACAACTATTTTCCTTTCTTATATTTTGTAAAAGTAGAAATATGATAATGACATTTTGAAATGATGATCATAATTCCAATTTCAACTCCATGTTCTGACAACCTTACACTGATATGTAACTTACATAAATCGGAAAGACCACAGCATTTGCATCACATCTCATCTGATTCCATGAATCAAATACTCAGAACCCCGTTTATGAAAGATTGATCAGAACAATTTAATTTTTCATCCTAATTGAAGTAAATTCATCAATAAAACTAGGATATTAGCAACAATGTTTTTGTGGTTTTACAGTATTTCAGTTATGTTATGGGAAATGAATAATGATCTGGCATATCCTATCAAAACTGTGGCATAAATCATAGGAAAATGTATATTGGACAGCAGAGCGCCAAATATAAAAGCGTAGTAAAAGCCTTCTGGGAGAGAAGATGATTAATATACATGTATATCAAGCAAAGCGAAGTAAACTTGAAGTTATATATTTTTAATCCACGTCAAATGACTAATGTTTAATCAAGTTTATTATATTTATAGAGAAGGTAGTATATCAGATCCAAATTTTATCAAAAATGGTATCCATATATTGGATACAACTGATTACACATTACGCATTTTACACGGATTAAAAAATATATAACTTCAAGTTTACTTGGCTTTGCTTGATAAACATTATGCTTTAAAGAAATGACAGATATCAACAATATGTCCATTTACAACTGATGGCGGAAAATGTAATTTAATGTGTTCTTTCCCATATAGTGACATTGATAATGAACCTGTCAAACCCCAAATCAGCACATTTCATAATTATCACTTGCTCCAGTTATTCACAAAGTTTGCTACCAATGAATAGCGATGAGCTCAAGTAATAGTGCAGAAATCAACTGTCAGATATACCTTACCAAAAAACATTTAGATTTTCAAATTAATATGGTTCTTCTGTACACTTCACGCAAGCCGGTGGCAACACTTAGGGTAATTTTGCATCCATCTTTCCTACCGGGTCCACCACCATATTTTAGGTATATGCATCATTTAATCAGCTAACTGACTTGGTTCGTACACAGTTTCATCTATAACACTGTTGGGTTATATAGATCTGAACTATATGATATAAGCTGGGTCATGCTAGAATCATGAAGATTCACAAAACTATCTTGCTTTATAACTACATGACACAAATGTCTTACATATGAATAGAAAATGTTAATGACAAACCTCTAACAAACATCCTGGGTTTTGCTGATTCCACTGGTTGGTTGGGATTAGTATTATAGGCTCGACAGTATATCGTCTTGTTATGATCTTTCTCAGCTGGGATGAATGTAAAGTTGGCTCCACTGCTTTTTCTTTCATTTTCTATGAACCACTCTATGACTGGATCAGGTCGGCTGGTTCCTGATACACAATTAAGGGTTATTGGGTCCCCAGATGTTACAACCAGAGTTGTATTTGCAAGTGTAGTGCTATTAAGGCGCATTTGTATCCACGACACTCTAACTGAAATGGTAAATAAGAATGTTCAAATATTTTCATGGTCAGTACTCCTCAAAACATTATTCAATAATATTTTAGTCAGGAAATATACCGGTCCGTCCAAATAGCCAATGGAGTGAGTATGGTGGTGTTTTTTCGACTTTTAATTTTCAAGCATAAAATCACATTTATAACATATTTTACTTTTGGCTCAAATTAATGACAAAATCTACTAATTTATGCAATACATAGAATGTTGTTTAATTTCACTTTAAACGGAAGATTATGATTTTTTTGCCGTTATATAATTTGTATGGAACTGAAACTGTCATTTATAAATGTGTAGTAGTTTTGGTATGTTAGCCCCCTCTGCTGCTATAAATTTGGTTGAACACCCCTCAATCACAAACAGATCAGTGGAATGCATATTTCTACTGAACACTCATTTGAAAGATAAATTATGGAGAAAAGCTGCTTACTTGCAAAAGTGATAGTGAAAGAATCCTTAGAGTAAACAGTCCCCAAAGGGTTTGGATAATCAATTCCACAGGAAAATGTCACAATTTTGTTACTATTGTCAGACCATGTTGTATTCTGGAGAAGCTCCAATCTGCTACTGGAGACAATTTCAGGTGATGTACAGTTTGCTTCTGCAGTTTGTGTGCCTGTTCTTTTGTAGAATGTTGCTAAACCAGGTAGACTAGGATCCTATAATTTATTAAGAAAGTCAAATAAAAGCATGGACAAATTATTTATTATAAAATCAGAAAAACAGTAAATATCCATGATATTGGTCTCAATTAGCATAGGTAAAGAAAATTTGCTAAAAATTAATTTGAAATTGCTTAACAATGTTACGATATAGCATCAGAAGGAAAGTCACACAAAAGGTAAAATAATGTATGAGACTATTTTTTAAATGGGCCCATCTGTTAGAGTATACCATGATCAACCAAAACTTGAGTTGGGGATGTGAGTTTATTTGTAAAGACATATTTATTTACACACCAAAATGATATGAGAACAATTATTGTATCCATGCAAATATATGCTATATATATATATATATATATATATATATATATATATATATATATATATAATTTTGTTTGTCCTTCTCAGGGCAAGCCAAGGCGGTAACCAAGTCAACTGTTCAAACTGTAAGAAAAATCCCTGTGAACATGCAATTTAGACGGACTTAAGTTGTCCTCACAATGTCTATGGTGTGCGTTTTTACTATTAATCTTATAAATATATTCAAACCTATGATTCAGTATGACTGAAAGAAACGTACAAGTAAATTTCAATGCGAATCGAGTGAAGAGTACAGCGTACTGATGATCCAATGAGTCGTAATACGGTTAGAAATAGTCCCTATCAACTGCATACTACATGTATTTGCACACTAAGTAAAACAACAATTTCTACATAACCAAAAAACTATCAATAATGAACAGCAACATTAGTTCTAACTTATTGTCAAAAAAAAGTCTGACAAGAAAAATGCGATTCTCCGGCTGCGCACATTGATTCCATTAATATCCTGCATCTCTGCTGCTCTTGTAATAAAACTCCACCGGATGGCTAAATTCAATAGTTTATGGGCTAACATCATATTTCTCGCTTTGATATTCCAAATCATGGTTGGTAAGATAATTCATTATCTAAACTATTCATGTAAAATTTCAGCACGATACACTTATGGTTCAACATGAAATGAATATGACAGAATAACTGCGAACATGCGAATTTCTTTCTACTTGTTGGTGTCCCAGTTTGTAGAACTGTTGACATCTTTAGATGACTTCCTTAACGAATTTGTTAATACTCATGATTACAGCGTGACACTTCGGACCAGCGCAAGGTTTAACACTCACATTTAGTATAAGACGCAGTGTACGCATTTATAAAAGATGCAGACGGTGATCTAAACGATAGTGGGTGGGTGGCGTACATTCACACACGATAAACGTTTTCAGTGACAGATAAAAATTACATGATCAAATAAGCCAAAGTCTCATAGTTCATCATCATCTCACATCTCAACGTTGAACATCAAATAATCTTGACACATTAATATTAACTGGACAATGTGCATACAAACTCCATTCACAGTACCAATATGGTATTACAACATTGTAAACTGCCTCATGTTTCTGACTTTGTTTCATGTTTTTACATGATCATTATTAGTATTACTATTGAAAAGGAATGTAGTTCTTAATAGCGCCAAGTATTTTGGTTTGTTGAGCTAGGTATTACAATATGAATAGTTGAATAAGTAAAACCAATCATATTTTTGGATTAGTTCACATGTTTTGGTAGTGAAATACTTCCTAAAATGTTATCTGCTTTGCATTTCTGAGTTTCAGTATACAGTTTCATGTCAATTGCTGTAAAATCAGATTCATTTTCGAAATTTCAGAAACCATCACAGTCACTTTCATGCATGTTTAGGTCAGTGAATGTGTGCAGTCAACAATAATTGGAACAATGCCACTAGTTACTGATCACTCTTCACCACACAACACATGTTTTCTTACGGAACAGAACAGTGGATTCTAGTTAACTTTACTAACTTGCTTCCTAGGCGTAGTCATATCACCCGCATGATATTTCATCAGCAGAGCAGAGCGGCTTCCGTTTGACACTTTTGGTGAGAATTTACTAGTCATATCGCTCGTATGCTGTTTCATTGGATCCTTGATGTAACATTATACATGTGTAGCTGACCAATCGGAGCCCTCTGTGCATGAGTCATTGGTTCCACTGGTACTATCATCAGGAGTCTACCTCTTTGATACCACTCTGTGTTAAGACCTCACAGTAGTCGTTTGTACATATTAAAGTTATTGATGGTTAGAACACGAAGTCTTATATTATGTTTTAACACAATAACAAAACATGGTGTCAGAAGTGATCGCTATTGAAATAGCACATGGATCGTAAATGGATATTTTGAAACAATAATTTTACAATCCACGGAAGATTTAGGACGAATTTAAAACCTTTAAAACGTTGAAAATTCTGGATACGAACTTAATACCTTCGAAATGGATCTTTCCGGCGTGCCAACACCCACCATGGACTGGGAATATTCCAACCTTACCACATCATGGGCTAAATTCCATCAACATTGTGAATTGATATTTAACGGACCGATGATTAGAGGAAGTGATGCGGTTAAAGCCAACTACATTTTACTTTGTGTAGGAGACAAAGATAGAGACATTTTCAATACATGGACACTGACAGAAGAAGATAAAGAGGACCCAAGAATTATCTTAACAAAATTCAAACATCATGTGCAACCAAAATTAAATCCGGTCTTTGCAAGATTCAAGTTCAATAACGAAATTCAAGGTTCCAAGACAATAGATCAATGTGTGACTTTGTTGAAACTATTGGCTAAAGACTGTCTCCTCAAAGACGAAGACGACATGATTCGAGATAAAATTGTTTTCGGGGTATCATCATGAAGGATACGAGAAACACTTATAAACGAAGGCAAAAAGTTGACCTTGGAAAGGGCTATAAATATCAGTCAAAGCCATGAATATGCCCAAGAGCAACTCCAGACCATGTCTGCATCAGCCAGACCAGAAGTGCATGCGACAATACAACGACAGGCCAAGACAAAAGAACTGCAGCCGAAAAAGAAATGGACCACGTCTTCCAGACGGAGCGTGAACGTAACCTGTGGACACTGCGGATAGAAGTCGCATTCAAGCCAGGATAAGTGCCCCGCAAAAGGAAAGACTTGCAATAAGTGTCATAAACCCAATCACTTTGAAAAATTATGTAGATCAAAAACAGTCAGTGTGATTAACAATGTACATTAAAATGAGGATTTGTATATTGACAGTGTAAAAAGGGATATAATTGCCAATGGCCAGGCGTATGCAGCGATAGAGGTAGGACCACGTTTAGTTTCTATTGATTTTAAATTGGACACTGGCTCTCAAGTTAACATCATACCATCGCATATATTCAAAAAGCTAGGCATAAAGCATCCCCTACAACCTACATCAAATACAGTATCCGCATATGACGGCCAATTATTGAGTACAATGGGTACAGTCAATCTCACATGTAAACGCACTGAACGTACACATGAACTAGAGTTCTACATTGTTAAAACGAAAGCACCACCTGTACCTGGTTTACACTCTTGTATTGAGTTAGGCTTAGTTAAATTTACATACTCTGTTCAGACACAGATGTCAAATTTGCAATGTAACAAGAGTACGCCCCTCACTAAGGCAGTTGTACTCGAGGAATATGCCGAAGTCTTCAACGGCATAGGTCTTTTCCCAGGGGAATGTACCTTACACGTCGACCCCAAGGCAACACCTGTAGTGCACCCTCCGCGGCGAGTACCTGTCGCACTTCAAGACAGACTCAAAACTGAACTCAATCGCATGGAAAATGAAACTATTATTGCCCAGGTTACATCACCTACAGCATGGGTGAATTCTATGGTTGTCGTAGAAAAGCAGTCAGGTAAACTAAGGGTATGCCTCGACCCACAAGATCTTAATAGAGCAATGTTGCGTCCCCATTACCCTATGCGCGCATTAGACGATATCTTGCCCCAATTATCAGGTGCAAAATATTTCACCAAATTGGATGCACGGTCAGGATATTGGGCAATAAAACTGTCAACGGACTCTTGTTACCTTACAGCTTTCAACACCCCATACCGTTTTGGTTTGAAATCATCTCAAGATGAATTCCAAAGGCAGATCGATGAGAGTTTTGAAGGTGTAAATGGTATCGTTTCGATTTGCGACGATATACTAGTTTTCGGACGCACACGCGACGAACATGATACAAATTAGAGAAAGGTTCTCAAACGTTCCCTTGAAAAAGGAATCCGGCTAAATGAGGAAAAACTAGAAATAGGTGTCACAGAAGTACAGTACTTCGGGCACATTCTGTCAGCAGAAGGTCTCAAACCCGACCCTGCCAAAGTAGCAGCTGTCAGAGAAATGGAACCCCCTCGTAACCGCACAGAGTTAGAAACCATTCTTGGCGTGGTTAACTACTTGTCCAACTTTGCCCCAAATTTGGCAGCGATCACCAGTCCGTTAAGACAACTATTAGCAAAAGACGTAGAGTTTGAATGGGACTCTCCGCAAATGGACGCATTTATAAAGGTGAAAGACATAATTACAATAAGCCCGGGACCTGTTCTGTCCTATTTTGACCCTAAGAAACCACTGACTTTGCAAGTTGATGCGTCAAAATATGGGCTCGGTGCCGTCCTATCACAAGATGATAAGCCCGTGGCTTATGCATCAAAATCTTAGACCACGACCGAAATTAATTATGCTCAGAAAGAGAAAGAAATGTTCGCTATACTGTTCGGATGCAAACGTTTACATTAATATGTATACGCGAGAAAGGTACGTGTTCAAACTGACTACCGTCCACTTGTCTCTATAATGAAAAAGCCCCTCTATGCAGCCCCACCGCGGCTACAACGCATGCGTTTGCAACTGCAGCGTTATGACCTAGAGGTAAAACATTACCAAGGTAAGAACATACCCGTAGTAGACACACTCTCTCGTAAGTTCTTATCTGATACACACCCCACCTTATCTGAAGGTATAGATATGCATGTGCATATGGTGTTATCATCATTACCTGTATCGGATCGTAAGAAAGAAGAAATTAAATCTCTCACTGAACAAGACCCCCAGCTGGTCATACTGAAACAGGTCATAATTGAAGGCTGGCCTGAAAAGAGGTCAAGCTGTCAATCAGAGATTATTGACTATTGGAATTATAGAGATACGCTTTCAGTTGTTGATGGGTTAATCTTGAAAGGTCAAAAAATAGTCATACCACAGGCCCTCAGGCAGAAAATGCTAGAAACTGTACATTCAGGACATTTATGTATTGAGAAGTGTCTGAAAAGAGCTAGAGATGTTTTGTTTTGGCCAAGAATCTCAGTTGACATTTCCGATTTAGCGTCAAAATGCTCTATCTGCTTGGAGCGCAGAAGTTCTAACCAAAAGGAACCTCTCATTCCCCATGACGTCCCTGAATATCCATGGCAAAAAGTCGCCACAGACCTATTTACATGGGATAATAAAGAGTACATTGTTGTAGTAGATTATTTCAGTCGCTACTTTGAAGTTAAGGCGCTCGCAAGCTCAAAATGTTGCACTGTTATTAATCACATGAAAAGTATATTTGCGCGTTTCGGGATACCAGAAGTCGTTGTCAGCGACAATCAAACATGCTATTCTTCCCGAAAGCTCGCGTGCTTCGCAAAAGAATGGGACTTTCAACATGTTACATCGAGTCCAACATACCCTCAGTCGAACGGCCTAGCGGAGTAAACAGTTCAAACTGTAAAGAAAATTCTCTCAAAACCAAAAGCCTATGGCAGAGAACCGCTTATAGGCATACTAGAGTATCGAGCCACTGTGCTTGATATCGGGTTCTCACGAGCATAATTGTTGATAGGCAGACAACTTAGATCTATTCTCCCAACAACCCGCGAGAAATTAATGCCCAAAATACCCAACACCGCTGAGGTCAAAAAGAAAATTACGCTTCGCAAGAATAAAACAAAGAATTATTATGATAGAAGTGCAAAACCACTGAAAACACTTAATGAAAGGGAATCAGTTAGAGTTCAATTGAAAGGTCAAAACTGGGAACCTGCCGTTATAATAAGAAGACACAACGAAAGGTCATACTCAGTTCGCACTAAAGATGGTACCATTTATCGTCGAAATAGACGTCAGCTTGTGAAAACTAATGAATCACAACTCCTGCAATGTAGTATAAATGCCCCCTTCTCTCAGAATGAAAACACACTGTGTACAGCTGTAACATTTCCAGCAAATGCCAGTATGCCAATTTCACAGTCAATGGAATCTCAATGTTTCAGTCAAAATACGCCTGAGCCTGAGGCAACATTCCCACAAGATTGTCAGCAACGTGGATATTACACACGTTCTGGAAGGTTAGTAAAACCAAAGATAATCGAGTCAATGTAATCAGATACTCTCAGATAGAGAGACTGAGCCGAAATAACAGTCATTAGTGTGTCACGGTGTATCGTTTTGTTCATAAACACAGACGGTTGATTCAAGATAAGGACCAGTTGTGTACATTAAATATATAAGAACCAGTTGTGTACATTAAATAGCAATCAAGCATGCAACAAGATTTTTAAAAAACTGTAAAATGCATTCTCGGTATGTTGCAGAAATTTATTAGCTAATCATTGTAATATTTGCTATCAAAGACGCTTTTGATTTTGATATGTTTGTTATAATGGCTCATGATTAATTTAGACAGTTTAATAAAGTGTATTAAAACCTTCTTTGTAAGAGGAGAGATGTAACATTATACACGTGTAGCTGACCAATCGGAGCCCTCTGTGCATGAGTCATTGGTTCCACTGGTACTATCATCAGGAGTCTGAATCTTTGATACCACTCTGTGTTAAGACCTCACAGTAGTCGTTTGTACATATTAAAGTTATTGATAGTTAGAACACGACGTCTTATATTATGTTTTAACACAGGAGGGTCAGTGCGTCCTGATTTTCTTTTACGAATACATGTTTGAGCTAAAGGTACCCTCGCTGCTGTGTTGAAACTGAACTAGTCCCACATGGATCATGTTAACTTGCTGCTGCACTTTCCACATAGAACCATTAGCTATTTCACGTGTCATGACATATTTTATGAATGCACCCTGTACCACAGGCTGATACACTATATCCTTTCCCAAACTGTACGCTTGACAGGAGTTCAAAGGCACTCAGTGTGCTGTACACTCTGGATTACAAACCTGGGCATTGTACATGTATTTCTTGTCTGTTCAGCCAAGCTCCAAAAAAGCACTTTATTATACAAGCACATATTTATCATAGACTTCTAAGCTTCTTTTAAGTCATAGTTTTATATGCAATCCCAATAGTTCATGAACCGTTGTTGGGCATTTCACAAGTTACTATACTAGTCAGTGTTATTCGTTGGATTCATTTCCTTACTTCAGATTAATATATTTGAAAAAGTCTTTTTTTATACCCAGATAACTTTTATTAACTGTCATATTATTGGCTACAATATTATATGTCCTCTGCATCCTGCATCTTTCTAACCTCTGCATATCCATAATAGCCATAACAGTTTGTATTACCTAATGGCGTGTTCTAGACGAATGAAAGTCTTATCCTAACTTTCTTGTAAAAATTAATTCAGGAGTTTGTTAGTCATATTTAAGTATTATTTTATAGTTAAATACCGATTGTATCTCCTCTGCCATCAGTCATTATGGGATTGCTGTAATATGGGGTGCTTGGTGATGATACTTTAATTATGTCATATTGCATGTTTCTGCTATTTTGGTCATTATCTGAGTTTCTCATTCTTCCAAAGTCCTGATATTTTGTTGTCTTTTCAAGCATGAATTGGTACCAGGATCTGATGTCAGACGTTAAATTGGCTTGGATCCACTCTCAGGGTCGGTGTCTAAACTGTGGCTCTGTCAGTATTTTATTTGACTACCTGGTAACATGCAGCTTCATTCATTCTATCAACTGTCCATGGCTGTGGTTAAACAGCCAGTGGGTGAGTCTTCAATGCATAATATAATGCCTTTATTCTGCGACGAATTACCTAACTATTAATATGTTTTTCTTATCTTATCAAAGAATTTTATCTTTGCATTTGATACTACTTTGTACTTATCTGGTGTGGATCCAATAATTGTATGTAGTTTGGGGGGGTATGTCAGCCACTCTGACCCATCTTTGACACCTTGCAACTACCGAACGCCATGAGTCAGACTTTGTTTACTGTCAAGTTTTGTACCTGATGTCCGAGTGTACTACATTTTCTCCAACATTATTCAGGTAGCTGCCATGCCCACTGCCAGTATCTCTAATACTCGATCTAACCTGTGCAAAATTGACTTATCGTGCTCACCAGATGCTTGTCAATGTTTCTATATTATTGTCAGCCGCTTGCGACTTTTAATATTTAATACAACCAAACGTTTAATATAAATTGATAGAACAAAATAAATTTGCCCAACTTTTTCTAAAACATTTTAAATTATACTTTTATAAGCAAATCAAATGTTCTCAGAAAATGTTCCAAATTTGTGATTAAAGTTTACTTCGTGAAAAATAGTTTCTGTAATACAACAACAGATCATAAAAAACTTGCATTTAAAGAACAATCTCCATAACTAAAGGATTATTTGAGTTCATATACAATAGCCCCCTGCCCCACAAAAAGGAAATTGATTTGATAAATTATAATTCTGGAATAACAAATTAGACATTTCATATAAAACAGGCCATGTACAATATGTGCTCTACTTAATTTAATTCTAGCCAAGCAACCTTTGTGAGTTCTATACCAGAGATATACAAGAAGTTATTTGATAATAACTCAATGTTGAGCGAACCATATATTAAAGTGGAGTAATAATAACAAGATTTTCATTATAGACACAAAATAAACACCATTTTCATGTAGGACTAATAAGATATCATAAGACATCTTGTGGTGAAAATCACATGTTAATATGTTCTGAAGGAGTAATGATAAAATTTTCAGGACAGTTACTATTTTAGCTATACACCACTCCCTCAATAACTCGCGCCCTGATAACTTGCAAACCCACTTAAAATGCAAGGTCAGGTGTGGATCAAGTTTTTAAAAAGCCAGAAATACCAAAACCAATTGATCCCGGACTCACAGCCTGACTATCAACAAGATAAGACGTGCAGGTCCGCTCAGGACTACTCCCCACGTGCCGCAGTAACCAGTTACCTGAATTCGGATACACTCTACTTGAGCCGTCCACCTACCCCCGTTTCCAGCCTCGCTGACTGATCAACCATATCCCTCAACCCAATTTCAACAAGGATACCGGATTTTAAAGTTACTTCAACTATAAACGTTAATTATCAGGTATTTTATAAAAACTTCGAGTCACTTCAAACTTTGTGCTGTTTTTACTTTAACTTGAAAATTCTCTCTCCACAAGCATTTCATCACTAAGTTTACTTCATTTAATTTGTCAATTGTTACACTTTACAATCTTGTGTGACAATTCAAGCAAATTAAATAAATTCTTTATCTTGCTTTGAATTCTTCCTTTTGACACTTGCCATATTTCCAACCTTATTTTTAACTCAATATAATTCCGTAATTAATAGATAATTGCAATTCTAATTTAGTTTCTACGAATTAAAATAATTTAACTCTCCAAAATACAATCAGAACAATGGAAAACAAATCCAGTAAGCAAGCATTTAGAACTAGAAACCGTCTTGCCTCTAACATTTATATACTCAAGAAAAGGGTTGTTCAAACTATAATAAAATTGTATAAAGAAGCCTTGCCCAATCTTAAAATAGGGTAAATTAACTTCAGCAGAAACACGCGGACAAAGGAGGTGCAAAAAACTTAATTAAAGTTCATTTCTACACCAGACCTCAACTTAATCAAAAGGGAAGCAGAGAAGCTTATCCACTCTCTCCAACTGAGTTTAATTTATATGATAAAACTATTAATGATGAAGCACTGGACGCCACTTTACCCCAAAGGGACTCCAGAGTAAACAATACACCAAACCCCCAATATTCCATCATGGCCGCCTCTCTTACGAAAAACCCAGTAGGAATCACTGTGTATAACAAGACCACTTACGCCCAGGTCACTAACTCTAACGTCAACCATGTGCGCCAGCTGAAAACAAAGGCTCCCATGGGAGTTCGCACCACGCCTGAAACAAACAAGATCGCTAAAGCTACCGTAGTGCACTCAAGCCAAACACCAGGGCCATCAAAATTACTAACAGAGGGAGATTTGATATATCCCTCTCGAAACCCTAAAAAACAACCCTCCTCACCAACCAATAGGAAATCAAAGGCATGGCAAAGAATAAGTAACGGGAAAGGACCGTTAAACCCTAAAAAAATGGCCCTCATTAAACAAATTCAAAGAAACAACAAAATCGGCACAGGACAAATCGGGACTATACGGCATCCCCGCTATGGCTTCAGCTTCACCCAACACTATATCAAAAAACTCAACCTCAGCTATGAAACCTAAAAACAAAACAAACTTTCACAGACTGGATCTGACGCTCTATCCCAAGAGCAAAACATCGAAATTTAACAATTTATCCAATAAGAGCTTAGCCAGAGCCTTAATTAAAATTCACTCAGGATAGTGCCAAATATTTAAGCCGAATCAACAATATATCATCTTACATTGTTGTACAAGGGGCCAAATACCTTGAAATCCAAGAGCTCTGTGGTATCCCAGTTACCGTAGAACCTCATAAACAGCTCCAGAGCTCTATTAATGTTCATCATAACAGCAACAAGAACCAAAAAGACCAATAACGCCACCACCACCACAAACGAAATCCCACAAAGGTGCACTTATAAATCAGTCCTAAAATTAACAGGTAAATTAGGTGTACTAAACAATCAGGAGCACAAGATAAAGGAAGGAGGTAACCAAATTTTTTAAAATTACCGCTTAGGTAACAAGCAAACCAACACAAACATCACTGTACTGGAAACATCAACCCCATTACCTACATTAATTAAATTAGGAAACGTACGTACAAGATACAGGATCGAACCATACTTAAACAAACACAGATTCTCCCCCAAGTGCAAACATTGGGGTCATTACAAGGCTAAATGTAAATTTGAGGCCAAGTGTAATAAATGCGGGGGGACCCATAAAGGGGAATGTAAAAGAGACATACCAAAATGTGCTAACTGTAGAGGCCCGCATTTACCGCAATCTCCTTTCTGTCCCTCTACAATACGGGAAAAAAAAGTCGGCATAATGGACTCAGAACATTGTAATTATAAAACAGCTAGAACCAAAATTGACAATGCTGTCATATTTAAACAAGCAAAGCGACATATAAAATTACCAACACCCAAATTGAACACAACAAGCGTTAGGCTCAATAACAACAATAACAACAAAACAAACCATCAGGCTGATAAATTCAAAAAACTGGGTGACGTCATCACTCGACTGAAGAAATTAATTGAGGATATTAACTTTGAAACTATAAAACATAAAACTATCCTATCGTCGATCAATAATGCTACCACCCAAATTGAGCACCAAATTTAAATAAACGACCCTAATAAAAATGGCTAATTCAACTCAAAGGGACGTTATTATATGGCAATGGAATGCAAGAGGATTGTCAGGAAATATTAACGAACTCAAACTTAAAATAATTAACACTAGCTATAAACCTGACATCATTTGTATTCAAGAAACTAAACTTTCTGCAAATTCGAAAACATTGCCATCAATAGAAGGATACTCCCCTGGCTATTTCCAACATCGATAGGAAGGTCAGGGGGATTGTTTAGCCATATTTATATTTAAAAAAATCCACTCTACCATCTGTTACGCTACTACCTATAACATCCCAGGAAATTAGTGACACAATAATAGAAATTCAATCCCTATTAGTTAATACAGGAAATTATCAATTACAAATCATAAACGTATATGACCCAGGAGGGGGTACTAAGCTTAAACATAAATTAGCGTTTAAAGAAATAACCAAAATCATTGGGACCGGGCTTTCAATCATCTGTGGAGACTTTAATGCCCATAATAAGCTATGGGGGGAGAGGTGACGGAGAGAAGGGGTACCTGGGTGGAAGAATGGATTAGTGACTCCACCCTTATTATCCTTAATGATGGTGGTAAGATCAGACTTAGTCCGGTCGACGGCTCCCTGTCCGCCATTGACTTCACCCTAGGCATACCCAGACTGGAACAAGTGGCTAAATGGGAGGTGGAGCAATCCGACTCTATGGGGAGCGACCTCTTCCAAATAATCACCACTCTACAGATGACTGTTCAGTGCGAACTCAATGATAAAATACCCAGGTAAAACTACTCAAAAGCTGATTGGGAAAGTTTTCAGGAAATACTCAATAATGTTAACCCGTCAGATATAGAATCAAAAGATATTGACATTTACTATGTTAACATAATCAAGGCCATAACTCAAGCTGCCACCAACTCTTTCCCCAAAACTAGTGGAAAACCAATACAACTTAGTGTGTCATGGTGGACAGAAGAAATTAAACGAACTAGACAGGACAAAATTAGAGCTTTAAATAAATTTAAAAGATCAAATATTACTACTCCCTTCCAAGAGTACAAAAATTTCGATAACAAGCTCAAATATCTAATAAAGCAGTACAAAGAAAACACTTGGCAAAATTACTGCAACACTATTAATTTTTGAACTAACTCTAAACAAGTGTGGGATAAAATCAGGGCCATAAGGGGAAAGAACACAAATGGCACCCCAAAAATCAATAATACCAGTAATCAGAAAAGACAAGCTGAATCATTAGCAAAACATTTTAAAAATATGAGCAGCAATAATAACCACACTACCAAATTCCAAAACCATAGAACAATAACTGAAAATAAATTCTGCCATCTATTTCAAGACCAGGGACCCATAAATACACCACTCAATAAAGATATTACTATATATGAATGGTCTCGGGCGCTCAAATCCAAACATGAAACTTCACCTGGAGAAGATCAAATAGGTTACGTAATATATAAAAACCTAACTAGCAATCTGGTTATGATAATAATAAACATGATAAACATAATTTGGGAATAAGGGAAGCTACCCGAAAAATGGAAAACAGCGATAGTTGTCCCCATTTTGAAACCTAACAAAGATAGGAATGACATTAACTCATATAGACCAATTTCACTTACCAACTATATGATAAAGAACCTTGGAATTATACATCAATTAGAGTAAACATCTCCCTTATAGACAAAGGTAAAAAAAGAAAATCAACAACATTATTTAAAAACAGCTACAATGGAACTAATCAACAACCAATATAAAAACTATACTCATATATTCACGGATGGTTCCAAAATTAACAACCCCATTAAAACAGCTGCGGATTGGGTCATTCAAGCACACAATATCAAAATGGGCAGCCGCCTACCGGATCACTGCTCCATTTACAAAGCTGAATTCTGGGCCATCCTGGAATCTTTAAAATGGATACTAGAAAATAAACCAGATAAGACTTTGATTATAAGTGATTCACTAAGTGTCCAAAAAATCAATACAATGCAATAATACTAAATCAAGAGAAAACTTTCTTATTCAAATCAACCAAGTAATTAAAGTACTCGATACTCAAAACATAACAGTAGAGTTTCTATGGATACCATCTCACATCAACATAAAAGGCAATAAATTAGCTGACCAATTAGCCAAGAGTAAACTCACATAACCTGATTACATGCCACAAAAGTATAGTCAAACGTAAATTAGCAATTTAATCTATTCACTGATAAATCAAAAGTGGCAAAATGATTGGAACCAAAATAAACAAGGGAAATTTTTACATAGTATTGTCAAATAAGTCAATAGAAATATCCTGATACCCAGGTGCAACAGTTATGAACAATCTAAAATAAATATAATAATTCTTGAAAAAACATAATTGGCTAATAGTTTTGGAAAATATAAAGGACCTTTTCCGCACAACATCAACTGCTTCCAATGTAAATTATCGGAAGATTTATATCATATATTCAATATCAGTAAAAATACCCGAAAAGAAAGAGATCTATTTATAGCTAAACAATTAGAACTTGTTGCACCAAGTACATATCCAGAAATAATTAAATTATGCACAAAAACCCTCAAAGAACATACTATAATATAATTGAAATTCTTAGAAATATAGGGCTAATGGATAGAATATAAGCATAACACCATATCATCCATAAGTGAAACGAATGTTTTACTGGCACGTATATATGTATATATATATATATATATATATATATATATATATATATATATATATATATATATATATATATATATATATATATATATATATATATATATATATATATATATATATATATATATATATATATATCGTTATTAGGGGATGGAAGCGTACGGGGCCAAAATGGACTTGTTATCTCTAAAAGAGAGCCCATTACAATATGCTGGGTATAACGTTCCCATTGCGGATCCATAGCAACCAAACCTAATGGAACGGTAAAATAACATAGAATAATAAAATATACACCTATAATAAAAGAAAAATCATAAAAACATCAAAAGTTACATTAACTACCAGTTATATAATCACTAAGGCAAGCGTCTTACCTCTTTCCTTCTCTTATGCTTCTAATTTCTTCCTTCTATATAACCCCATTGACAGCATCATGTAACTGAGTCTAATATTACAATGGTATTATAGGCCCTAAAAAACGCGATACCGCTGTGGTTAACGTACAACCACTAAAATGCGCCCCTAACTATGGTCCCAACTAGAGTGTATGAGGTAGTCTCAAAACCAAGACTATCAGGTCCAGCGACACAATGTTGCAACTAAAAATCTCATCATATATGCATAGGTTATGACCCCAAATTAGATCTTATAAGGTAGTCTCAAACCCAAGACTATATGGCCCAGCAACACAAGGTTGCAACCAAAAGTATGCTAATTTAGAAAATAACCTCAAATTTATACACTATAAAGATAGTTAAGCCCATAAATGCCAGGAAGATGAGGCACCATTCAATCTTCCTTTATAAATTAAATCACTACCATTTAGATAAATGGCAGTGCAAAATGATGAACATATGACCCTAATGGCCGGTTTCACTTTAAATCCAACTATTCATTCACCAATTGATCCATATTGATTTAACTTGAAACAGAAAACAAACATCGAGATCAAAACTGGTAAATAAAACATTGATATATCGCTTGTTTTATGGTTGAAAATTATATATATATATATATATATATATATATATATATATATATATATATATATATATATATATATATATATATATATATATATATCCTGGAAGCTTGAATTAACATTTTAGCACACCGTCATTAAAGATATTCAAGGAAATTATGATCAATGAAAATGTCACTCACACCTAATGTAGGCAGTACATTAATTGTTAAATACCAATTAAATTATTTGTATTAAGTGAAATTTGGGTTTTAATTCTATCTTTTAGTTCCACTTAAGAGTAATCATCATAAATGGAATGTGTATTTAAACGTAAAATGTGTCAATCTACCATAACAGTGATATATGCATGCGTTTCTCTGAGAACCTAATTATGTGCTGACCGTGTTTTGATAACTGACTTACGGAAATATTAGTTATATTGCTGCACTGAATTAAAAGGTGGTCTCCTTTGTATTATCACGCTACTTATGTATTTTTACGTTATATATGTATTTTTAATTAAAAAAAAGAGGTGGAAAATAAAACAAAACTTCTAATGACACGCAAATCTAACATACCTAAGATCCTGTCGTATGTCGGATGAACTTATTTCAGCTGATCAATCAAACACCTTTATAAACTTTATTGTGCATATATCATAAACTACCTTACATTAACCAACTCTTTCATAACTGTGATCTAAGATAGCAAGGCAACCAAGCAAAATGAATAAAGAGCTTGGTTTCACATTGTGGGTATTCAGAGAATTTCTGAACTGGCACTTAGAGATATCCTCAAAGATGATAATAAGTTTCACTCTTACTTTTAATGAATCTCGACATCAATATTGTACTAATTGAACAATATAAAATGTAGTTATGACGTAGGCAATTGTCTCACAAAACGAATGTCACTAGTGTTTGAGAAACAAAAAGAATCTTGTTTGGCTACATCACAAGATGTACTAGTTTCCAGCTACTCCTGACTTGCTAGTATGCTATCTGATTCCACTCCGGGAACCAGACTAATCACCAAAACAAAAAGCAGTGACGTAACACACATGTTTTTGCGTACACGTGATAGTTGTTAAAATCAGGTGCAACGATCTTTCACATGTTGAAATAAAATGTTATAACGAACAACTTCATTGGAAAAGCGAGTTATAAACTATTATTATCCACAAGATGTAAATAAGGATTCAGTCATTATACAGCCCAGTTCCATAACCGCTGGTTTGCTCGATGTATAAACGGATTGTTTCCTTTTTTGGAGGTCCCTCGATAGCTCGCACCCTCGCGTATAGGTTGATCTATGTATGTGTTGTTTTCATTACTGTTCTCTATAGAATTGGCTTGCAATGCTATAATTATTGTATGCCACTGGAAGTCAGATGTTGTTGGGTGCACTTTGTTGGGTTAAAATAATCTTGGAATAACAGTTATCAGTGCATAGTTCATATATAATAATAAGCTATTTTGAACACTACATGAGATAGCATGCAGTTTTCAGTTGATAATTTAATTCCTAGAGTCAATGACATGTACAATACACAGTTAATCTACCTCTGAACAAACATACTCATTTGTTCAAAAAGGGCTTTCAATGGAGCAGCATGTCATTAATTTGTTCAGAAAGGGCTCTAAATGGAGTAGCATGCCATTAATTTGATCAAAAAGGGTCTTCAATGAAACAGCATGCCATTAATTTGGTCAGAAAGGGCCTTCTAAATGCATCTGATTATATTGCCGTCTGTTTCAAATATACAATTATGCATCATATTTTCATATTTCATGCAACAGCAATCAAATAGGCATACATTCTTTCTTACAATGCACTGAAAACAATTTTTTTAACCTTCATACTGTAAACTTCGTATCAGAGCAGAGGCTAATCTTAACAGTTTATTCTTTCTTTGCAATCTGCATGCTTAAACACTATTATGTATTCTGTTTTCACAACTTGCCTTGTAATACCAACTGATGACAGGGACTGGGTAGACGCAACTTGATGTAACACACTCTAGTGTAACTGCAGATAAACTCAGATCTGAACCACGTGTGGGTTCCTGTGTGTAAATTAATCCACTGGGGATAGCTGAAATAAAATGCAAGAGAGAATTAAGACTACATCTGTTCTGTCCTTCATGTCATATTAATTTTATAAACGACAATCAAATTTTATCATTGGTCTTTATTATTGCAATTGTTTAATCCAGAATATATGTTGTCGTGATAATAAATAAATAATATTGAATTGCCAACATTCAGACGTACAATACTGATAAGAAAATACAACTTTATAGTGCAGATTCTAATGATACAGAAATGTGATCACTTACTAAAAATATTCAAGTTCATTTTATCTTCCTCCAAAGGTGATCCTTGTGCTATATAGGTACACTTCCACTGCCTTTGGTCCTCATTCCTTCTCAAGCCTGTGATATGTATGTACATCCCATTACTGTCTACAGTGAAGCTGTATCTACCAAGCTGGGAAGGTGCACACAATCCAGCTAATGGACTACATAACACTGCAACTTTTATTCCATCTTTATACCAATCCATTTGTGCTGAGGGTGTAATATTTGTCCTGTTACAGGTAAGTTTGTAATCCTGCCCCTCTATGGCCAAAGGGTCACCAACGAGTGTCACTGCAAAAGCAACAAATTTAATCGTTGAGTAAATCGCTAATTCAAATCACTGCATTTTTAAAAAAAAAAAACTCATTTAAATGAATCAAAAAACTTTAATCCACAGATCACAGTTATATATGGAATTTTAACACATTAAATCTGTGATAGATTTTGTGAAAATGAGACTTAAACTCTATTCATGCATTTCCAGGAATTCGTGGAAAATCCATTTCGTCATTTTAAGTATAAAGTGTTGAAACCACCAAAGATGGTTGTGTGCAATAATATTTTTTAAAATATCTGATATAATAGCCACATTGGGTACACTATCAATACCATTTTCATCTAGACTTGTTTTGAGGGGGTTAAGCACCATTTATCCGCACTTGATAGGCTGTACATAGGTCGTAATATATACGGTGTAGGACCAGGAACTCCAGAAGACCCCAGGAAGAACCACCAACTTACTGGCCAGCTTTCTTATATACTATTACTGGTTGAGCTGAAACATGAACTGACAACAATATAGTTAAATGTATGAGTGATCTGTAAAATCTTGTCAAACAATAGTGCCATAATCATTTTCACAACATCTATTCCAGATTTGGTGTGTCAAAATTCCACATACAATTGTGACATGTGGAATAAAGTTTAATATTTCATTTAAATGTGTTTTATTTTTTAAAAAAATACAGTGATGTAAATTATCAGTTTACTCAATGATTAAATTTATTACTTTTGCCTTCACCACGAAACCTAATCTAGGGTGACACAATATATATTGTTAGATGAACATGGACGAACAAGTAATGGTTTTGTTAGTAAGAAATTCAAAGTTTTCCACACTACCGTGATTAATACAGAAAATGTTGTTTTCAAATAATGTTAAATGCGCCTGATGTTAAAGGTCACTTGCCACCAAATATAATTTACAAACTTGTGATAGTATTTTAGTCATACGTAAAACACATTTGTTATGCATACACACTATACAAATGTTTAATTAGAATTTAAAATCAACTTTTTTAAATGAAACAATTATTCGGCAATCTACATAAACAATCGGTAGTTTCAGCTTGCCAAAAAGAATATGACGTATATTTATTCCTACTAGTAAACCTTACCATTCAAGTGTTTAATTTCCCCACGTACACGTCTACGTGATATATCATACAATCATTCTTTTGTACAGAAAATATGGTGCACTGTAATGCATATGGATGTAACCAACAGAGTGATGATGGGACAAAAGGGTCTTCTTTATCGGAAAGACCCTTGTTTACCAGAATAAAAGTGGATAGAAGCTGTGTTATCAAATAGTGTGAGGGATGGGAAAGTTGTATCATTTATCCAGAATTACAGTCAATTTAACCCAAAGACAATTCAGTACATGACAGTTCGGCTCAATTGTGCTGAAATTAAGACTTCGACCTGACTCGAAAGACAATTCGGTCCAACTTAATAACAGTTGGAATAAGTTCATTTTCTTCAAATAACAAGTTGATACTATGTTAGATAAACGGAAACAAACCAAACTATCTTGATATTCTTTCAAAGAAAACAATAAATCATACTTAGTAACGTACACACACACACGTCTCTTATATATATATATATATATATATATATATATATATATATATATATATATATATATATATATATATATATATATATATATATATATATATGTATATATATATATATATAGATATATATATAAGAGAGAGAAAATACAAATTGACATATCTTGCTCGCTCTAATTAAAATAATTATATACATTTATTTTTTATGCTAAAAAAATTACATGCATCTGCACAACAAATATCTTCAATTTAAGTCTTCCGGTCAAATTATCAATACTGATTTATAAAAACAATAATGCTTAATTGATAATATTATACAGAATAGAAATACGTTTTTTGTAAGAGAAGCATACATGATATATTATAGCACGTATTTAATTTTAGGCTGTATGTTGTAACACTGCTGCATATAATACACACTGGATTACACACACAAGAAAGGGTCCTCGAGTGGCCTAGTGGTCAAAAGCGCCATCTCACGTCTGTGTGGGTTCGAGTCCCTGGTTCGCTTAACGTAGGTAAGTGAGAAAGCTTGCCAGTAGCTTCTCGTGGATCGGTGGTTCTTCCTTGGGTTTTCTTGAGTTCTTCCTCCATCAGTTATACTGGTTGCCATATATAGACTATATTGTGCTGAAAAATGGCGTTAAACCCTACAACAAGAACAACATCCAAACTTATCTGCTCCATTATTTCATACATTGCGTTGATATGATAAATTCCTTCTTTTTTCATCATGCAAAATTTATTAAAGAATAAAATATATCCACTAACTCCGTATATGTTGCGGCTGCCGGCGTGTGTATGCATCCTTACTGTAGTGTGCATCACTTATTCAGATAACAAAATCGCAAGAGCCGAAAATATCCCCCGATTGCTTGAAGGAATCTGCTATTCACGCAAGATAAGTTACAAGGTGCAAACTGACTAAGATTGTATTGTATCCAGGTTAACTGTACGACAGTATCTCGCAAATAAAAAAAAATCAATATTTTAAAATACATTCACTATAAGTGCAAATGATAATCTTTTCACAAGCATGGGTTATAATAGTATTCTTAAAGCGAGATTGTGTTGTCTATACTAGTTGCACTGCAAATACCAATTAAGATTACATATGGCAAACAAATAGAACCCCTGGTGATGAATAAACACAACTGGCTGCGAGCAATAAACTCGCCGAGCAATAAACTCGATGCATAAACTTACCGATATGATATCAAATACAAATGTGATTTTATTGCAAAGCAAACCAATCAGGAAACTGTACATATTATCTTTCAAGTGTGCCGATTTTTTCTTATGAAGTCGGCCAATATAAGGAAAACACGTTTGGTTCCTTTGGATTCTTTTACGTGTGCCGATTTCATTTTTGTTTATAAAGTCGCCCGACATTGGAAAGCCAACATTGATTACATTTTACCTGTAGTAACTGAAATTTTCAAACAAAATTGAAACAATGGAACAGTTTTGACAGCGACACAATCTAGTACGTCGTACACGCATACAAATATAAGACTAAACGATAAATTAGTTTTCAGTAGTTTCATCTAAATATTCGATATCTATAGTTTTTAGTGTTTAATTTAAGGACAATAAAAACCATGAACTTCGTCTTGTGGGGACGAAATTTACGCCAATTCGAGTTGGCGTCCTATATAGGTGGGAACTCGTAACTGAGTGGAAATAACAGAGTTGTGTTCTTCCGTTCTGAGTAATTAAATTATTATTTCTTCTTTACACTTAAAAAGGTTTTTGTTCATTCTGTGTGAGTATAACTAATTGTAATAATGTAACACAAATCTTATGTATAAGGAAAAGTGTTGGAGTATGTTCGGTGACCTTTAGGAATAAAGGTAGATGCGCATTGATATATTGAGGCATAGTTAATCATTATACAGTCTATATATTTATAAGTGTTATGGATGTACATTCTTACCTTCTATATCAGTTAGAGGTGTGTCAACAAGATTACGCAAATCTGGCAATAGTGTTTCACCGAGGATCCCAAAAGACGGCGGACAGTGTGTCTCTCTATCCTCCAAATTTGAGGAACACAAATATTTGAAAAGACAAGGAAAGATTTGGGATAGCAGTGGGAAGGAGTGGGTTTATTTATTTTCATCATATGTACTCCAGATTTTGCCTCTTGTGCGACACCCTAAACACCAGGCGACCTGTTTTCATCACAAAAAATATCCTAATAATACGTCTACAACATTTCATCAGTGAAAATCTAAGTTGGCACTAGTAAAGGCCAAGGATGTGAAAGTGATCAAAAGAGTATCTTGAAACAATATATTTTTCCGTTCAAATTAGCACGGTTTTACATAGTTGGCTACGTTGCACAGTAAAGTATTTGACCGGTGTTATGGAACACCCAAATCCACTCAGATCCACCCCAAAGCACCCAACTCCATACAAAATCAACCAAAATCATGACTTTTTGTCTTCTTTGGCATTAATTAAATTCCATGATCTGCATTAGTATCGTTTGTAACTAAGCTGTCACCGATACTAAAGTTTGTGTGTGTGCTCATGTATAACATTCCTAATAATAAATGTAAAATTAAATATTGCGATGCGATTTAAGAGTGTGTTTGTGTTTTTTACCAAGTTCACTTACTTCTATGAGGCGGACAATATAGTGAGATAAGAATTTGCATGAGAATTGTAATGGACATGCACAATATATTGATATCCATAGGATTCTAGTTTTCTTTCTGTTTTCGAAAACATAGTGATTAAAAAACGTTCTTTAAACTATATAATTTATAAATAAACGTACAAATACGTTATTACATTAATTTCTAAAAAAATTACATTCATAATATTTTTAGTCGTTTCTTATACTAGTTGTTTCCGCTGGTCTCGCTTTTTCCAACATTTTCGGAAGCTTGTTTACACTTACAATTAATCTTGCTAGCAATGATAAATCTGGTTCTTATTGGTGATAGCTGTACCAGCATACACTTATGTACAAGTATATCTTTGTCCATTTGTGGCTTACCATGCCATACTAGCTGTGGAATGGCATGCTTGTCCATTGAAGGCGCTAGACGTCAATCGCCTGTGCTATAAACGGCACATCGGAAATGCAGGCTTTGATTTTGTATTATAATACCGATCCCTTCATTACGTTCTGGAAAAGTTTTTCTGTTCCAATTAACAGCTACTTTTAACTTATAATGCACTGACTCACTGTTGTTGCTTGTCCACAGTGCACTAACTAATCCGTCGCGTAATGGACGGTACACGTAAGTGCTGATATTTGCCAACAATATCCTCTGCAAGTATGATCGTATATTTCAAATTGGTGGAAATAGTTGGGTTTTTTCTCAAATCTGGACTGTTGAAACCATTTCTGATATGTGTTAACAACGATATTTCAAAATTAGCCAATGTATCAGTCATACTTGATGTAAGATAAGATGTATGTCTATTTAGTACCTCATAGACACCATTAAATAACGTTTTCATGAAAATCCAAAACAAATAATACCATGCATTCAGGATAGGTAAGAAAAAGATTTTCAATATGTATAATGTGGCAGCAAATTTGGATGCTTGTAGCACACCACATTCAGTACTAGATATTATACGCAGTCTTTAGGTGAAAACCCTATATCAACATAACTACCAATTCTCAAGGAGCAAGATGTTCAAGGCAACTGCAACTGTGGCAATATTGAATATCAGAATATCACCTTTTTCATTTAGGACTAATTCAATATCATAAGTAATCCTCTAGTGAAAACCCCGTGCAGGTATAACTTTCCAGTTAAGAGGAATATCAATAACAAAAGTTCAGGATGGCGCCATTATGGTTTAGTATCAACAACACATCATTTTAAGACGTCTCATAGAGCCTATTGTCGATATTCTGTTCATTCTATCATTATGTTCGATACAATTTTGTACTGAGGCAGCCGTATTGGATATCTGATGGGTACAATTTGATTTAAGGCCAACAGGAGACAATAAAACAATTTCTGGGGAAATAAACACATACCAATATGGCTCTTTATTCAGTAGAACTTATGATAATTCAAGATGACAACTTTGTGACAATACCGACAACCAAAACTGCACTATTTTAAACTATGACCAAAGATATATGATACGAATTCTTTTTTTTAAAATCCTATTTCGGTAAAATGGGCAATAATGAGCAGATTCATTTTTATTTCGAATCAAGTAAACTAAACATGAGTGCAACATGTCATGGAGGTCTTCTAAGTAGTTCAGGATGAGTATCGATAATACGTTTGTGCTAACGGATTCCAGACACCAGGCAATGGCCAACAACCATCCCATAAACAATTCTGGTCTATGAAACGTACAGCTTAAAATTAGACGATTTGCCTGACCAATATTGCAAGTTTAACATTGTCATCTGCACAGCAGTATCGTCGTTTTTGCTGGACACATTCATACCTCCAATATACGTTTCTTTTAACGCTCAAGTAACTTACTAAATTAGTAAGACATGCATTATGGAAGTTTGCATTGCATTTATTGTTCTCGTTTAACTTTAGTATTCACTCGTTATCAACAAGAATGTATTACTCAAAATTCTAATTGTTTTCTGAATTACATTTATTTCAATTTAATAATTCATTTCGATAAAGGAACAATCGTTTACGGTATACAATTAGTGCTTTTGTCCTTAAATTCAAACTCAAAAACGCTTTACATCCATTTGGTATGCCTTCAACCTAAAACACGATATCTTGTAAAAGAAGATGTACTTTCACGTATTATATTGCATTATATATATATTTTATGTCATTTATACAATTCAATCTGATCTACTGTTTTCTCAAATGATTTGAATCATATTTAAATGAAATGTGTATTCTTTAATTCCTTCTGTTATTTAATTTGGAATATATATATATATATATATATATATATATATATATATATATATATGTTTTTTTTAATTTATACTTGGTAGCTTTTAGGGGCCGCGAGTGGCGGATCACTGCCATCTCACCTCTGTCTGCGTGGGTTCGAGTCCAAGATTCGGCTAATGTGGGTATATGAGAAAGTTTGCCAGTAGCTTCTCGTGGGGTCGGTGGTTCTTTCCGTAGGTTTTCCCACGTTCTTCCTCCACCAGTAATACTGGCCGCCATGTATAGGCCAGTTCGATAAGGGTTGTTACCTGAAAATAGGCTCCCTTGCAGAGCTCCTTGGTACATTTAAACCGGAAACCGTGCTCGTGAATTTACAATCCCTATTTCCGGCGAGCAATACTCCCGTTAAGGATGCATCCACTAGCGTGCCAAAGGCGACTAGGAAGACACATTATTGCAGTGTCTGTTCCAATTATTATTGTTGTTTAGCGTTTGTGTTTTGAGAGAAATATATGAATGCCTGGGGAATCAACAATTAAATAAAAACAAGCAAAAAAAATCAGTTTCTATCCTTTTTTATTGAATGTACATGATATGATCCAACAACATTACGCTTATATTATATATAGAAAACTGAAGTTAAATTAAATTCAGAGTTAACATATCACAAGATAAACATATTTAAATTGTTGTGACAGTGATAAACACACATGCACTTGTTACACTATTACTTATGTTCTTGCACACATGTGCTTGCTGCTTCACACCGATATCAATTTTCCTAAGCCTTCTCTCTCTTTGGGGATGACTTTTGAGTTTCAAAAGAGGACGTCTCTCTCTCTCTCTCTCTCTCTCTCTCTCTCTCTCTCTCTCTCTCTCTCTCTCTCTCACTCTCTCTCTCTCTCTCTCTCTCTCTCTCTCTCTCTCTCTCTCTCTCTCTCTCACACACACACACACACACATGAACTTGGCCCAATATTTCCTAAAGACTGTATTCGACACACCAAACGTTCGTATTCAGAATGACTTGAACATGCCATAATTTTGGACACAACGTTTCAATGTGTACATGTCAATGACTCAATGGATCATGTAAATAGTCATAGTTCATTTGACAGATACAGCTGAGTGATGCACATAAAAAAAAGAATTATACAGTCTTTGATAATGTCATTTGATGTAAAATCGGCCTAATGCGCATTATACATACTGATTACTTATTATATAATGACACGCCACGCTTGATACGCTCAGAGAAAAGCTCTGGTATAATTGCCTTTAAACAAAAGGAATTCAGTTTTTCAAGCATCAGAATCCAAAATCTTTCCTCAAAGAAAATTCTTTACACGTGATATATCCCCTACGGGTACATATTACAAAATCACACTATTTTTGATCACAAACTCCCATCTGACCTTGAACTTGATAATAATAATCATGACCTTGTTTAAGCTTAAGTTCAGCACCAATCACCTCACAACAAAAGGATGGGTCTTTGGCTGCTTCCAATGGTGTCATGTCTCTAAATTTAAATGGACATTTCACTTCTTTTAGCCCTAATGATTCCTCACAGTGTTTGCAGGTCACCAAACCATCCGGACTGCTACATAGATAGATAATTCCTCATTCACCCATAATCCAATTTCTCTTACAATAACGTCAGTGTGAATTACCTTCGATTTAATCTGGTATAGGCGTTTTGCTGCTAGCTCATGTGTTCTACTCCATCTTACACGGTCACTGTCAAACTGAATATATCCCATGACTTCCCTTACAATACAATTAAGTGAAGTACTCTTTTTCAATTTACAAACACGCCCAAACTTTGATCTTGTTATTCTGCCAATACGTGCTGCCAACCGGTATTTGTTATTTGCCTGTCCTTTAGTAATGTCTTGAATTCTCTCACATTCTTCCTTTTCACAATGAAGCGATGCAAAGTAGTCCTTAAACTAGTGCATGCATTCATCACTCTGCAAGTCGGACTTGTCATAATGCATAAGATCAATGTTGTGTAATTTGGGTATTTCGTGTTCTGGGTAGGGTGCTTTAACATAGTCACCTGTAATTTGTAAAAAGATTATAGATTTGCTGGCCGGAAGAGCGTTGCATCATGGGTAAATTAGGGGATTTAATAATTCAAGGGACATAACAACCTTTATCGAACTGGTCTATCGTGTGCTGAAAAATGGCGTTAAACCCTACAATGACAACAACTTTATTATGATGTTAGTACC